>SEYY01016052.1:0-10000 GCA_009176605.1 Armadillidium nasatum
TTATATATATATATATATATATATATATATATATATATATATATATATATATATATACATATATATTATTGCTTTCTTTTATAAATGTAATATTAATAATGTTATTTTTTAATATTATTTTATTATTTCACTTAAACTAAACTAATAGACTGGTGATTCTCTTCTGTGTCATTAGAGGTTTGTTTTTTTAAAGATAATAGAGGTTATTTTAACAATACTATGTGGATGGATAATACCAATCAGTAAAGAATTGCTGTTAACAAAGGTACCCAAATTAGGTAATATAAAGGAATAAAATCAGGCAATTGGTTTAATTTAAAACGATTCTGGAGGAGCTGAAAGAACCCACGATAAGATATGATTGATTAGTCCAAGATATGTTTGAGAACATTCTCCTTATGGAATATAATAAAGGGCTAAATAAATGAATGGAGTGATTACGGTGCTTTTATCTTAATTGACATAAGTTCTTAAATATAAAGAGTTGCTGAATAATTAATTAAACCTTTAATTTTCTTATTAAATTTATCTGTTCCCAAAAAGGATATCAAAATAATAAATCCTTGAACCGGTGATTATAATTTGACTTTTACTTAAGTTTAACAAGTAAACATTAAAAAGTGACTAAAACTCTTTTTTACTCTATAATACACTATCTAATACCAAGCAATAGGTGTTGTGTATACATATATACCGTATATATATATATATATATATATATATATATATATATATATATATATATATATATATATATATATATATATATATATATATATATATATATATATATATATATATATATATATATATATATATATATATATCTATACTATGTAAACAGCTTTGGAAGCATCATCAAACAATAAGGAATATTTTACATTTAATAACAACGATTAAATAAATAAGTAAATAAATATATTAAATAATAACGTTTCGTATTAAGTCGAAATCCATTATCAAATTTCCTAGAAGCAGAAACAAAATAAATTAATACTATAAAAAAACTATAAACAAACAATAGCATTACTTCACAATTAATAAAGTAAAATATTATAACTAAAGAAGAAGCACAAAAGGAGGTAATTGGTTATCCTATTTGGTAGAGGCTAAATTATATATAGTAGAAAAGGGACACTTTTCAATGGTTTCAGTGCCAGTGCCAGGTGAGGGAAAACAAAGGGGGAGTGCCAATACCAAGTGAGGGGAAACCCTTGCTCTTTCCTGAGGAATTTTTAATCCGATAATTAGTCCGGATAATCCCCTAATTAATTATGTTAATCCCTTAACCCCAGCAACGTTTTGGCACTTAATTCTTTAAGCCTCGCCCCTTTTTACCTTTTTCCAACGGTAGTTGCCTCTAGGCACGTGTCAACCCTTATTTGGCACTCATTTTCCTCAAGTACTAGTTCTAGGGCCTAACTCAAGATATTTCCTGAGTGCCATTTCTAGCAATTTTTAGCAACTTCAAGAACTTCCTAGCAAGGACTTTAATGCTAAGTCACGCCCACGTAGTATGAGGGGAGTGCCAGTGTCAGCTGACACTGAGGGTAAGGAAACATTCGGCACCATATCCGACAACATCTGGCTACATTCGATGCCTCATTAGCTACATCCGTGAGCCAATCAGGATGCAGGCACTCTCGGTGATGACGCATGCGCAAGCACACAACCTAGTCCTGGGACGTCATGTCGTTGAGCCATCACGAGACTATGACGTTATCCGGCCGCCATTTTTTATCACGTGGTTTTCATCTCAGTAGATTTTCTCTTGACCACGTGGTTTCCAACACTGAACGTTGAGGGGAGTGCCAGCTTCGGCGAAGCTGACTACATCCGGATACTTCCGTGAGCCAATTAGGATGTAGGCACTTTGGTGATGACATCACCATCGCATGCGCAAAAACACAAGCACCTTACCCTATGAACGTCATGACACGGGCTATAATGAGACTATGACATCTTCCGAGCATCATCATTTTGGATTTTTTGATCATGTAGGTTTTTATTTCCGTAAATTTTATCTTGACTACGTCATTTCTGTCCACCATTTTGATTACGTGGTTTCCACCATCCAAAATTTATGTCAGCCCTTTTGAATCTTCCGAACACCTGGTTATCATTTCCGTAGATTTTCTTCAGCCATTTGATTTTGATTTTATTCAAAAAAAAATTTCCTACCCCTCGTGGTTTCCATAGGGGTACATGCGTGTACACACATACACAAGCAAACATATTTTTTTCCTAATGGTGTCATCAATATCATGTGACTTTGAATACGAAGGAATTTTAAAAAAATTCAGAATCCGATTGATTCTCAGGTCCATATCCGCGGGTGGTTCTGCGGGGAGGACGTGGAATAACTCTGTGCGCGACCGCATGTTGCGCTATCCGGCAGACGTAGAATAGCGCGTGGTGCGACCGCAGGTCGAGCTATTCGGAGGAAGCTCGGAATAATGCAACGAGAGCGAACACATGCATAAGCATTCATGACGTCATCATCACGTGATATTTTATTTTTAGAGGCAATTTATTTATAGAGGAATATTTACCACTTTCAAATACGAAATGTAAAAAAATATGACGTCATGACCATAAATTTTTGTGACATCATATGTTTTCTTTTTTTTATTACCAATCAAATCCTGACTTGATACTTTTTATTTAACTTAAAAAAACATCTCTGTAATTTTTTTTTCTTCTTTTTTTATTATTTTTTAAAATTTAAATGAATATTTTGTAATTTCACGTAGTAAAACACTTAAACATGAAACGGTGATTATTACACACACGCACATTTGTAAGGCATAAACATCCACGTTCAGAGTAAATAAAACATGAAATATCAAGAATTCAAAGAGGGGAATGTAAACACATCTTTTATTATATTTCATTTATTACGTAATTACTAACAATATAATCATTCACATACAAATTTTTAATATTAAATTTATTTATAATCTTATTAAAAGATACATTTTTATAAAAACATTTTATAAAATGAATACAATACAATCCGCACATGCTAGAGTTATGCGATTGTACAGGAAAACACAATGTCTTTACATGATGAATATTATTATACATTATTTTAATAACCACAAACATCTTCACCATCAGGAAAAGATATTGAAACTGGAATATTATTTGTAATATATTTTATGATCTCTAATATGTCTTTTAATATATTTTTTTTCACTCTCAGTTAATTTATAATCTGTTAAGTCTCTCAGTTTAGTAAGAACTTTATGATAATATACTTTTGCTATTTTCTTCTTAATACGTACCACATTTAATTAATCACAAAGGTTTTTTCACTATTAGATGAGTATTTCTCAATAAAACCTTGTAGAATAGGAGACGCCATATTCTCCAGTAACACTGTTTCAAAGTTTGTGGTTCCTGTATCATCTTTCAAAGACGCCGTAAGTTGTATAAGTAGGTTTAAGTTCTTTATGAACGTCACATAAATCAGGTAATTTTCCTTTCGCAGTACGAGTCGGAACAGAGGCTTCATCTGTAGATTCCACTCGTATATATAATGATCGAATAAAACTTACAAATTTACGAATAAAATTTGAAATCCCCTTGTTGGTGTTGTTATGAAGTCTAGATATAATAGTTACACCACGCTATATTATAAATCGGTTATGCTTTTTTAATCTAGCAAGTGCCATTCTCAGACTTATTTTTTAAAGGAAAGTGACTTAATACAAGAGTTTTGACAAATGTGAATTTAAAACTACGACCAATTAGAGGATTTGGAGACGAGGGGTTGTGTGACGTCAGCAAGCATCAGTAAAAAAGTTTTTTTTATGCATGTTTAATTGTTTTAACGTAGTGTGTGATCTTTGTATGATTTATTTTTTTAAAAGAATGCATAATTAATTTCGGGTACATTCGGAGTTTATTGTATTCTCTGAAGGTATTTTACGTTAGTATGCGTGCATGTAACATATTATATCAGATGACTGACGAAGAAATGTTATGAATCTTGAAGAGATAGTGGTTATAAAGGATGAATCACATATTTTGTTGTAGCTTATATGTTTATATAGTTGTGTATATGTGTGTATGGACCTGTTTATGTAATGAAAATGGTTATTAAGGGTATAAATGTATCAGTCGATAAGTGTGTTTTTGTATTTTTAATATATTAGTAAGGACATTACTGTATGATGAAAATTATGTTGAAAGCTAATCATATGGTAAAATATCGTTTATCAAATAAATAAGTTTAAGTAAAATTCTAGGAGTTATAGTTATAGATGTAATTAATATGAAAATCTTTGTTAAGTGTAAAAAGTATTCATTTTAAAAGACTAAATATATGTATGTCACCTTTTGGATTAGGAAATAACCCTATAGATAGTTTAGAAAGTCTGAAAATGTGAATGGGAGGCTATGTTTTCGTTAATTGCATGCGTTTTCTGAAGATACTTTATGTTAGTATGTGTATATGTAACATATTATATCAGTGTTTGAAGAAAAAAGAAGTAAAATTAAATATTTTTAAAAAAACAAATGTTAATAAAATAAATATTTCGAAGTTCAAAGCAGTGTAAGTTAGTTGGTGACTGGAATTGTGCAATTTGAGAATTCCTATGTTTGATGATGTCCGAAATCTTAGTATGAATGCCTGTATTGTTGATATATTGGCATCTTAAGCAAGTTAGTTAATGTTAGTTTATAAAGAGCCATAAGAAAATAGATGAAATGTGGAAATACAAAGTTTTTGCGAGCTGGTTATATTGAATGTTAGTAAAACTCGAAGGTAAATGAATAAGTTATTAGTTTGCTTAAACTCGATATTGATAATGTTGCATATATATTGACTAGAATTGCGAAATCAGAGAATTCCCATGTCTGCTATTGACAAAAAACCTTAGTATGAGTGCTTGTACTGTTGATATATTGGTATCTTAAGCAAGTTAGTGTTAGTTAGTTAATAAAGAACCATAAGAAAATAGATGAAGTGGGGAAATACCAAGTTTTTAAGTGCTAGTTATATTGAATGTTGGTACCACTCGAAAGTATATGAATAAGTTATTAGTTTGCATAGTTAGATATTGGTAATGTAGCATATATATTAACTAGGTGTGAAAATTCGGGTATTCTTATGTTAACTAGATTTGGGAAATTTGGGTATTTTTATGTTTGATGCTGTTAGAAACCTTAGTATGAGTATTTGTATTGTTAAAGTAAAAGTATGCTCAATAAATTAAATGTATATATAAGTGACTGAAGGGTTATGACGGTTGCTGGCTAGGATTCGGTCTTTATCATGAGAGATCTGCAAAAATATGAGGAGAAAACAGGAAAAAGGGTATTTAGTATATGTAGAATATGGAGTTTACTATATTTCGATGTTAAAGTATGTTGATTCTTGATATGGATAGTGTGTAATGAGCTTAAATATATATAAGTCCATGTGGGTGAAAATTGATAATAATCATAATAATAATTATACTAAGTTCTTAAAGAATCGACAAGCTGATAGGGGTATGAAGTTTCGTCCAGGGTCTGTGTATGTTCCATTCATCAATATGTATTCATATTTAGGTATCTTTTTTATTTAACTGTTGTGAAAATGTCTTTATCGATAATTAAGATACCTGATCCTACCAAGTAAATGAGTTTATGGGGCAAATGTTTGTATTGCGGTGATGTTTCGTAAAAATGTCTCTAGGAAGCTTTTCAATCTTAGCACCCTATATATACCTGTATTTCTTATAGCGACAGGGAAATGTTCTCATGGAAAGTAAATAAGAATATTTCAGCCTTTGATGTGGATATTCTTTCGCAGAAAATATCACGAATATGCTAAGTTATGACTCAGTTATAGTAAATGACTGAAAGTGATATGGAGAATGTTAGACAGAAATAACACTGAATAAATGAGTTTGATAGAATGCATAATTTAGACTTGGGGAAACTGGAGATTCTTTTAATGAATTATTGAGTCCCTTGAGGAAGACTAAGAAAATAAGGAAAAGAAGACTTAATGTAGGAAGAAAGATGGAGTTTGCTATCTTTTGGAGTTAAGTATGTCGGCTTTTGATATGGATCGAATGTAAATGAGCGTTTATATATAATTCCATGAACACGAAAATTAATAATAGTAATAATAATAATGATAATAATAATAATAATATTATAATAATGATAATAATAATCAGATTGTTTGAAGGGGTGGGTGGGATGGTGGGATCACTGATTCTGAACACCTTGAATTTGTTTCTCCACGTCTATATCAAGAGAAAGGTTAAAAGATATGACGATAATGTACAGTCGTCAACAGAAGTTCGTTCCTATTAGGCTGGAAATAAATATTTATATAAAATGGAGATCATTTCATAAAAGCTCTATTTTGAATAAAAAGAAAATAAAAACATTCAGCGGGGCTTAACTGAACTGTGATTGGCTGAACCTGAAATGATCTCCATTTTATATAAATATTTATTTCCAGCTTAATAGGAACGAACTTCTGTTGACGACTGTACCTTTAAATTAAAAGTATGCTGAGTAAATTGAATATATATATATATATATATATATATATATATATATATATATATATATATATATATATATATATATATATATATATATATATATATATATATATATATATGGAATAAAAACTTGAAAATTTGAAAAGCCGACCGCAGCTGATCTAAGTGGCGAATTCGAGAGTTTTTATGAACATGTAATTCCTATTCGTTGATTGGCTATTTTTGAATATCTTCTACTCGGAACGGTTGCATTCGAATGTGCAAGAATGCCACATGGTAAATTTCAAAAACGCAGCTATAATTATATTGCAAATAACAATTCGAATCTCATTAATTTGGCGTTAACGGATTACAGAGACTTCCAAAATGAATTTTTAATGCATCTTTAAACGCTGTTTTTATTGTAGAAAGAAAATGGCCCCTTTTCATCGGCAACCAAAAGAAAATATCATTTGTTTTTGTTTTTTGAGCATCGATAAGCTAACAAACTTAAAATATCCTTTTATTATGTAAAAATAAGCCTCTGTATAGGAATTTTGCGTTAAACTCTGAAAATAATTTCCACCTTTAATAAGATTTGATTAATAAAAGAAGAAAAACAACGAAGCTTTATGAGAAAAATTATGAAGTCTTTCAAGCAAATTGGATTGTAAGGTTTATAGAGGTTGAAGGTTATTGCAAATTCCTAATTCCAATTGAGGATTTATAAAGAGGAATTAAAGTAATACATAAAATATAAAAAATTATTATTAAAATTTATAGGAAAATCAAATCTAAATTTATATGAAAACAATTTTTTTATATGAAAAAAACATTTTCCGATTAATATAACCAAATTTTTAATTAAATGAAATGATTTTTTTCGAACTTTGTTTTTATTTATATGTATTAGTTTGTTGATCTGAGAAAATATTCCACTCGTATATTATAAACTGACTGAATTGCTAACTAAAACGGTAGTTGCAATTGCAAGTTTTGAAATTCTATTTGTCACCATCACCAAAAACAGACAAGAATAACTTTTCATAAGAGAGAACCTGAAATCTAAATAGTAATAGAAAAGGTAATTGTTTATTTGTGTGTGTGAACAGAATTTTTTAATATAATGTATATTTTTATTTCAAAAATTTAAACTTCCAATTTAAGTACTCTTTCTTTTGTATTGGTAAAGATGGGAAACTCTTGTTTTAAACAAGGAAAAATCCAAAGTGGGAATGTTAAGACAATCAGGGAAAAAATTCTTAAAGGAAAGAAATATATGATACCAAAATCTCGTCATTACGAAAGATATTTATAATTATATAAATTAAAAGTATATAAGTTGAGAGTAAAGGTAGAAAAAATTAATAAAAACTTAGTTCTAAAAAGTTAGAAAATAAAATAATGTATAATGAGATCTAATGATTATATTTTAATGCTAATTATTAATTGTTGAAAAATTCATTACGTTATTGCGGTATGCGTTTTTGAAATTGAAATAACGCCCCTTCTCTTGATATATCCAAAAACCACATTCGGAACTTACTATTAATATGTTGCACAAAAACACCTTTCAAATTTCAAGACAGTCTCCACCCACAAAAAGATGGCGTTGCCATGGGTTAACCTCTGGGTCCTACGTTTCCAGACTTTTATATGTCGGAACTTGAAAACAGAATCTTGGAGGAAATAATGCATTCAACCCTATCTTCAATGAGCTGAAAAATGTCCTTATGGTTCCTAAAAATGGTAAGGGTATCATCAACATATGATGAAATGTTGATGATACCCTTACCATTTTTAGGAACCATAAGGACATTTTTCAGTTCATCAACCGCTTACAAGATTTGTTTTCGCCTTAATTTCACTTCTGAAACGTCTCTAAATAATAATATCAACTTTTTAGATATAAAAATCAAAATTAATGATGATGGAACTCTTTCAACGGGCATACATATCAAGCAAATTGGTAACGGCCTGTAATAATTACATCTCCTACATCTTTTGAAGTATATAAATATTCGATTATTAAAGCGCTTATATATTGACCTTTTAAAATGTGCTCTGACTGAAAATCATTTTATATTAAATTTAAGAGGATTAGATGGAACTGAATCAGCTTTAACCACCCACTATCTATAACAGAAAAACTAATCAATAAAACCATTACCAAATTTTATAAAAATCAGGAAAATGCTAACAATAACTCTGATAAAATTAATTTTTATTTTATAACTTCCATTGCAGTTGATTTTGATAAAGAAGAAAAATACCTACGTGGAATTCAAAAATTCAGAAATAATAGTTAAACTATACCATAAAAGCAGACCACTTTCTTCTTGCTTTCCTACTAAGGAAATCTTATAAGCTAATCATTATTTCGTGTACCAATTTTCTTGTCCCGTAACTGACTGTACGTCGACATATATTGTTTACACGACAAATAGATTAACATATAGGGCATACGAACATCGTTTTAAGACCATTAAAATTTACGAGCATTTCTATAATGAGCATGGGGAGGCAACTGTATGTGATATATCCCAATTATTAAAAATTCCTTACTCCTCTTGTGAAGTGCACAAATTAAAAATCGCTGAAGCTTACTATATTAATTAAAAATTGCAAACCAGACATTAACATTAAGTATAATGTACAATCACTCAAACTAAACATAAGATAATATATTTTTCATTTTTATAATCTATAATCTTAATTTTTTCTTAAAAATTTATTCAAATGAACGAATCCAAACTCTGATGATGTCCGAGGTTTACGGAGGAAACCAGTTAGAAAATAAATAATTATGTTTCTTCCTTTCTCTGTAAGTTGTTCACTAGAATTATGTTAAGAAAATTAAATTTAAATTAGAAGAAAATTTTTAGGGAAATGAAAAATATATTAAAACTAAAGCTGACATTGAATTCCTAAATAATAATAATAATAATAATAATAATAATAATAATAATAATAATAATAATAATAATAATAAAAATAATAATAATATCTCCCGGCAGGAGGGGTTATTTATAAATGAGCGAGAGTGAGAGCTGCGCGGACTGATTAACTTCTCGTTGAAACAAGAATGGGGATATACCCCAAACGTAGTTTGGTACCCTATCCCGTGAATGTATAAACATAAATATTTAATGGGGATAGGAATCCCCCCTTCAGTGGGTGGTCTTTGCAACGGACTACTTATACTGGAAAACAGAAAGCATCCCTGTCAAGGTGCCTCTACATAGACTCATCCATAGTGGAGGAAATGGGGTGCTGGTGATAGGGAGGTGGAGATGCATTTTATATTTTATGATATTTATTTTATTATTTATTTATTTTAAGAATTTTATTATTTTCAATTATTTTTATTTATTTTTAGTTATTTAAATTTTGAATTATTTTTTAATTATTTTAAATTATTTTTTAAATGTATTTGTTGAGAGGAGTAAGGGATATGGGGGGCAGATAGGTTGCCTTATAGGGGTCAGCTCTCCCGGAGCTCCACC
>SEYY01016053.1:10000-15000 GCA_009176605.1 Armadillidium nasatum
GTCTAATCAGTGATTACCGCTATGCTTTTTTGGCATACACAGAAGCATCTTTAATGTCTAAAAAAGGGACATTTCAATGATAATTTGCGTTGAAACAAAGCACAACACCCAAATAAACTGATGAAAGTTCCAGAAGATAAGCCTAGTCAGTACTATATTGTTTCTAAACAGCAAAATGTTTGTAGTCAGAAAAGGATTAGTTGTGACCTGTGATGGTTAGAAGTTTTCATAGATCTGTGTTCCTTTTTTCAATTGTTCCGCATCGTTAAAAATAATTCGACCACAACCACTTACATTGTTGAAATTTCCAAAATAAAGATCCTTAGCAGCTGGGTGAGATCAACAGTTCTTGAAAATTGATAAATAAAAGAAGATTAGAAATTTGTTCTTTAGGAGGAAACATTAGTTAAAATAAAAATTTTCAGTGGATATTGAAAGAGATATTTTAAGTATCAGGCCATTGAGGTTTCAATTTCGAAATTATCAAGTGTTACATTAGTGTTAATATTTGTATAGGTACAAAATTCGTTCGAATTTCGTGTGAATACTGTGAACTAAAGATTTGCTCGTAATAGATCCTCATTCTTTCCAGTCAATCACCTCTGTTTTGTAGAACTCTTTACTGTCATTTGTTTTTCCTCCTGCATTTAATCTTCTCCACTTCAAAGCTTCCATCTTGACCACCTGAGAGACTTAGGTTAGGCTCGGGCTTGGGTGGAATTTCTTTTGCTTTTGTATTTCAACTTTCATTGAAAATTATCAAATAGGTTGTAGTTAGACATATTAAAGTTTGTAGAAAATGATATCAATTCCGGATTCTCAGTCAGAAGTAAAATGTTAGAATTCTAGTTAGAGAAGTGGTGTTCCACTGATTTGAAAATAACAAGTAAGCCACAGTTATTAGCAAAGTGAAAAAGAAATTACTTTTCTCGTACTCTTCTAACGTCCAAGAAAACCTGTCACACTAAGCACTATTGTAAACTATTTACAGAGATAAGCTACAACTAAACTAAAACTAAAATTAAACACTTCTACCATAATTTAAAAAAATATGTACTTAAATTTTAAAAGAATTCATTTGTTAAACTAATAAAATAATTTTTTAAAAAATGAGCAAAAAAAAAAATAAGTTAAATAAATAAATTAAATAAAAAAATAAATAAAAATAAGTAAATAAAAAAATAATTATATAAATACTTTAAATAAAATATATTAAACAATTTCTTTGAAAGTTTTAAAAACTTTGGAATCATTTCAAAATTAATTGTAAAAATATAAAAATAATATCAACAACAAAAAATGAAAAAAAAAAAAAGTAAAAAATAAAAAAAAAAAAAAGGAAAAAAATTAAAATTCAAAAAAAAAAAAAAAAAAAAAAAAAAAACCCCCCCCCCAAAAAAAATATATACCAAAATAAATTTGCTTTCTTTTTTTTTTTTTTTCCTTAATATCGAAAATTTTCTTCCGGGAATTCCCGAGTACGTAAAAATGGGGTTAATTTTGGCCACTTTGTTGCAAACTTTCATTTTCCCGGCTTTAATTTAAGGATCACACTCAACTTTAATTACTTTCATTATTTACTTTTCTTTTTACTTTCAGAATATTACTTACGAGTTAAATTTTAATTACTTCACTTTCATAACTTTCATTAAGGTAAAATTTTATATTCATATTTCCATTTTTATTTTACATTGCCTTTCTTATTAATAACCACTACTACCACCTAAAATAATAGTAATAAGAATCATAATTATTATATTTTTAATACTATTATACTTAGCAAAGAATTACAATAATAATCATAATGATAATTAATAATAATAATAAAAATAATAATAATTATTATTATTATAATAATAATAGTAACGATAATAATTAAAATGATGATGTTAATGATGATAAAAATAATAAAAATAAAAAATAAAAAAAAAAAAAAAAAAAAAAAAAAAAATCATTTATATTTTTATTAATATTTTATTCAAAATTGAATTGTAATAATAAAATAATAATAATAATAATAATAATAATAATAATAATAATAATAATAATAATAATAATAATAATAATAATAATAATAATAAAAATACATTAATAAATATTAAAAATAAGTAAAATAATAGTATTAATATAACGGTAATAATAACAATAATAATAATAATATAATAATGATAGTAATATTAATAATAATAAAAAAAAAAAAAAAAAAAAAAAAAAAAAAAAAAAAAAAAAAAAAAAAAAAAAAAAAAAAAAAAATAAAAATATTATTATCTATATCTTATTATTATTATTCCGTTCATTTTTGGCCTAAGTGCATTTTGCGCGGTACACTATTAAGTTGCTTCACCAGTGAAATTATGTAAGCCAACATATCATTTTATTAAATTTCTTTAAATAAATAATAATAATAATAATAAATAATAATTAATAATAATAATAAAATTATATTAAAAATAATAATTTTATTAATTTTATTTAAATAAATATGTGTTGCTTCACAAAATTTTAATAATAATTTTATTATTTTTATAATAAAATTTTACAATAAAATTTAACTGTCAGCAAGAACATATGCGTATCCCTTTGGGATACGCACATGAGCTTGTTATTATTGTTATTATTATTATTTTTATTTCTATCATTGCATTAAAACAAAAATGATTAATAATAATAATAATAATAATAATAATAATAATAATAATAATAATAATAATATAATAATAATAATAATAATCATGAAAATAACAATGAGTAAAATAATAATAATAATAATAATAATAATAATAATAATAATAATAATAATAATAATAATAATAATAATAAATTAATAATGTGAATAAAATAATAAAAATGATTTAAATAATAATAATAATAATAATAATAATAATAATAATAATAATAATAATAATAATAATAATAATAATAATAATAATAATAATAATAATAATAATAATAATAATAATAATAATAATAATAAAGTAATAAGAAGAAGAATAAGAAGAAGAAGAAGAAGAAGAATAAGAAGAAGAAGAAGAAGAAATGAATAAAATAATAATAATAATAATAATAATAGTAACAAGCTCATGTGCATATCCCAAAGAGATACGCATATGTTCTTGCTGACAGTTAAATTTTATTATAAAATTTTATTATAAAAATAATAAAATTATTATTAAAATATTTTGTGAAGCAACACATATTTATTTAAATAAAATTAATAAAATTATAATTTTTAATATAATTTTTATTATTATTATTTATTATTATTATTATTTATTTTAAAGAAATTTAATAAAATTATTTGGTGAAGCAACATATCTATTTGGTGAAGCAACTTAATAGTGTACCGCGCAAAATGCACTTAGGCCAAAAATGAACGGAATAATAATAATAATAAGATATAGATAATAATAATAAAAATAAAAATAATAATAATACTCATAATAATAATAAAATTAATAATTTTAATAATAATCGCAGATTTACTTAATAGTTGTTTTATCAATATTGAAAATAATTATTACTATTATTATTCTCACCATCAATATGATTATTATTATTACTTCATTATTATTTTATTATTATTATTATTATTATTATTATTATTATTATTATTATTATTATTATTATATTATAATTATCATCATCGTCATCATCATTATTATTATTATTATTATTATTATTATTATTATTATTATTATTATTATTATTATTATTATTATTATTATTAGGAAGCCCAACAAACTTTAAAACATATTTACCTTCAATTTCGCTATTAGATGTCAAAAATATAATTGCTTTCATAAAAAATACGAAATGCGATATCTTGAGTGTCCTGAACCAAAATACAAACTCATTGTAAGAATCATTTTCACCCTACTAGCAGACTTATTCAATAATTAAATCCTTTCAGGAGAATGAATTAATAAAACTACAGACCAATATCTGTCACACACACAATTATCAAAAATCAAAATATAATTTAATAATAATAATAATAATAATAATAATAATAATAATAATAATAATAATAATAATAATAATAATAATAATTAACCAGCTGACCGAATATTTCACCCAAACTCATTACTTAGAGATTCATGGTTTGGTTTCAGAAAGGAGAGTTCAACTTTGGACTCACTTACCTGTTTGACTTAAAATCTTTGCAAAAAGTTTAGAAAATGAAGATTCTTCCTCTCTTCTGTTAATAGACTTTGCCAAAGCTTTTGTCACAATAAACCATGATATCTTATTAGCCTAAATAAATAGACTGGGCTTCAATGACTTAAAAATTACAGAGGTTTAAAAACTTATCTTACTGGAAAAAAAACGATATGTAAAGTTGGATGATATTCTTTTTAATACACAACAGATAAAAACAAGTTCAACGGAGTCCATAGTAGTACTACTATTATTTTTAATATATACAAACGACTTAATTATCTCACAAAACTCCTTCTTTTTCGAATCAAATTTCCATGTAACCGAGCAGGTAGATTTCTTCAGCTGTCTGAACAAAAATAAATAAAATAAATATTCAACATTCGACCACGAACTTCTAGCATCCTATAATTCTACATATCAAACATTTGTTAGAAAATCGGACTTTCATTCCTTGCATTCTATGGTTAGAAATTGAGTAATATTGGTACCTCTATAAATAATTGGGGTTCGCATACCATTGCTACTATTTATAGACTAGTACCCTGAAGAATGAATCACCATTAGGATTTGGTAGTATGTCAAAACAATGGAGGACTTTACACCACTGCTACCATATGTAAATGATAACCTTGGAGGAATTTTCTACTAGCAGCCCTATTTCAGAGAACTGGACAGTCACAATATTATTATTATTATTATTATTATTATTATTATTATTATTATTTATTATTATTATTATTATTATTATTATTATTATTATTATTATTATCATTGAATTTAGTAGTATAGGACCTGCTACAAAAAATGAAAAGCTCGAAATTTACAATTCTGAATAAAGT
>SEYY01016053.1:22500-25000 GCA_009176605.1 Armadillidium nasatum
AATCATAATAAATACTACAATAATAACAGTAATGAAAATAATAATAATAATAATAATAATAATAATAATAATAATAATAATAATAATAATAATAATAACAATAATAATAATAACAATAACAATAACAATAACAATAACAATAATAATAATAGTAGTAATAGCACCTTAACTTTCTAGTTTTCTGAAAAGGAACTGCTAGAGTAAATCACGGTTGTTTCTTTTGAGCCCGAAAATTTCATACAAATATAAAATTTTAATACATTTAATAAAAAATGCTTTACATAATAAATAGTTATAATTTGTATAGTATCAAAAACTCTAGTAATATTAATTATAGTATTAATAATACTATTAACAATAATTGTAACATTGAAGAGAAAATTCAACTGATATTAAAATAATGGAACTACTAAAATTACTGTCAAGATAACCAGCTTCTTCCAACTTTTACTATTGCTTCACAACAAAATTCTATACATTAATCCTTCAAAATTTATATATTAATTCTCCAAATATCTTTCAACAGACCGTTGATGCCCTTTCAGTTAGTCACCATCGTGTACCAATTTATTTACCTGAGTCTGACTGAACATTGATATTTATTGGTTACATGGATGGTTGATTGCCAGATGTGTAATACTAGCGTTTATCCTTTTTGATATTTCAAAATTTGCAGTTTTAACTTTTGACCAAAAATCTCGATGAAGACGTCTGATGCCCATTCAGTTAGGAACCGTAGTGTGACTGTACGTCAACATTTACTGGTTGCGCGACTGATTGATTGATAGATGGAACATACCAGCATTTACTCCTATCATTTTAAATTCGGAACTCCTCGTGTGAAGCTCAAAAAGCTAATATCTACTTTACTCATAATTTTTCAAAATTTATAATCTTAATTAACTTTTGGCTTAACATTTTAAAATAAATTATTCATCTTCTAGAATCCAAACTCTGATGATGTCCGAAGTTGGAGGACGAAACCGGTCAGCAAGCAAATAGAACAAAAACTCCTTTGGAAAATTGGAAGAGTAAATTTAACTGATATTAAAATAAAGCTGAATAGAACTACTACTACTACTACTACTACTACTACTAATAATAATAATAATAATAATAATAATAATAATAATAATAATAATAATAATAATAATAATAACAAGCAGAGTTGAAGCAACGCCTAAACCCAAAGGCATAGAATTGCGTAAACATATTCGAGCTTCGCCCTCCGAAATTACCAAATATATACCTTAGATAATAATAATAATAAATATATAATAATAATAATAATAATAATAATAATAATAATAATAATAATAATAGTAATAGTAACAATAACAATAACAACAATAACAATAATAATAATAATAATAATAATAATAATAATAATAATAATAATAATAATAATAATAATAATAATAATAATAATAATAATAATAATAATAATAATAATAATGAATATTATTATTTTAACCGCAAAAAATGGAAGAAATTTTTTTTCCTTAAAAAGTGACGAATAATAATAATAATAAAAATGTTTATTTATTACTTTATCTGCAAAAAGTGGAGGAATTTTTTTTTCTTAAAAAGTGACAAGATAATAATAATAATAATAATAATAATAATAATAATAATAATAATAATAATAAAATAATAATCATCATCATCATCATTAATTCATTTACAAATTTTTGATTCAGAGAGTGTATATTTATGTTAAAAATACATATTACTGTGAGTCATATACTACGAAATATATTGATAATAATATTTTCGTTGTCCATTTCTCTGAAAAGAGGTTAGTGTCCGTTGCTAAGGAGATACACTATGGTTTTCATTGAGTCCCACAGTTTAATATATAAATAACTTTTTGAATTTAATTAATAATAAGTAAAAATACTAGCATGATGCTTATAATGTAACAAAAGGAATAATAATAATAATAATAATAATAATAATAATAATAATAATAATTATAATGATAATAGAGCTAATTATAAGGAAAAATTTAATAGGAATGCTAATTCTAACAAATATGAAATAATAAATATAAAACAATATAACTGCAAGAGTATAACATCACTTATATTACAGGAATATCAACGACATTGTTATAATAATAATAATAATAATAATAATAATAATAATAATAATAATAATAATAATAATAAAAATATAAGGAAAAAGTTGTAGCTAAAAGGGGAAATTGGAAAAAAAAGAAGAAGAAAAAATGATAATATTAATAGTTATATTAATAAAACCAATAATAATAATAATAATAATAATAATAATAATAATAATAAAATAATAATTAATAATTATAATAACAATAATAGCAATAATTATAATTATAATAGTAGTTTTTATTATTTCATAATAAAAATAGTGATATTAATAATAATAAAAATAATGTTAATTATAATAGCATTTATTATTGTTATGATATTAATAATAATGATGATGATAATAATAATAATATACTATGAGAAGCTGCAAGGAA
>SEYY01016053.1:32500-50000 GCA_009176605.1 Armadillidium nasatum
AATAATAATAATAATAATATAATTCACTGCAGTGAGAAGGAGAATTTGCTTTCCTAATTCTCCAAATAAAACTCCAATTCACTTCAACAATACATCCAGTCCTTAAATGGCGAAAAATTTGCTACGAAGAACTTTTATTTTCTGGAATTTTTTTGTTTTTTCATTTTTGTTTGTGTTGGACGGAAAGTTTTTCCTTTTATTGTCCTACTTTTTCTCAATAAAATTTAAAAACTTTTGCCATAATGAAATAAAAAAATGTACAATTGAAATAAATTTTGTTTTCTCTCTCCCTCTCTCTTTCTCCTGTTGATTTATCTTTCTTTCTTTCTTTCTGTTCTTCTCTATGTTTCTTTCTTTCGAATTCTCTCTCTCTCTTTCTCTCGTTCCTTTTCACTTTATTTACACAATGCCACTTTCTGTTGAATTTTTCCTTCATTTTTATTGAAAAGAGAGAAAAAATATTGGAAAGTGTTAGCAGAACAAATTAAACAAATGCTCTACGGCATATATATACATATTATATATATATATATATACTATATATATATATATATATATATATATAATATAATATATATATATATATATATATAATAATATAATAATATATATATATATATATATATATATATATATATATATATTATATATATATATATATATATATATATATATATATATATATATATATATATATATAATATATATATATATTATATATATATATATATATATATATATATATATATATATATATATATATATATATATATATAATATATATATATATATATATATATATATATATATAATATATATATATATATATATATATATATATATTATATATATATATATATATATATATTATATATATATATCTATATCATATATTATATGTGCAAGCAACTAGGGTCGTGTGAAAAAGTTCTGAAGGTTCCTCAAAACAGCAATAGAAGTGGTTTTCGTATTGACCATTGTATGTATGTGCATAAGTATTAATACCAGTTTTTTATTTGTTGTGCATAAGAAAGTATTTCACCCATTTTTACATATTATTTTCTTTCTTTAATATAAGTTTTAAAATACTGTAAATTTAAGCCATCGAAGCTAAGCCTATTTAATTTGGCTAATAGAGTATCATGGTCTATTCAGTCGAAAGCTTTAGTAAAATCTAGTAACAGAAGGGAGGACGAGTCTCTCTTTTCTAAATTATTATAAAGTTTTCAGTCAGACAGATAAGTGAGTCTGAAGTTGAACGCTCTTTCCTGAAACCAAATTGGAATTCGCTATGTAATGAGTCTGAAGTGAATTATTCATTCAGCTGATTAAATATTTTTTTCTCGAATATTTTGCCAATCGAGTGTGTAATGGATATTGGTCTTTAGATCTTAAAGAGGGAGGGATCGTCTTTCTTAATGAAAGGAGTCACACGGGAAATTTTAAGGGTAGAGGGAAAGACACCTGGAAGGATTAAAGCATTGAATGAGTGAGCTAATGGAATGGAGAATATCTCTGACACGAGCTTGTATTTCTGGTTTTGAACGCTCAGGATATCACATTTCTTATTTTTAAGTCAGCAATTACATTTTGAACCTCTAATTGCGTAATATTTTCAAATGAGAATTGTGAGCTGCACTGAGGTAAAAATATTTCAAAATCTTTTTTGGCTTGTTGGTTTATTTGTTAAAATATCCTTTTTCATATCGATAAAATATATATGGTGAATCTGCAGTTTTCTGTTCGCCTGTTGAGACTTCACTCTTTAGTGATAGTTTGTTTATAATGCAGGTATGTTTTTTTACTTTTATTGAGTAAATTGTTTATGAGATTTCTTGTTGTTTTTGAGTTATTGTTTACTTCCCTGAATTTGTCAGTGTAATATTTTCCTTTCGCTGTTTTTATCACAGCTTATAATTGGTTGCTATAATTGTTAAATATTTTAAGAGCAATGATTCTTCGTTTGTAGATACGGTAAAGTAATAATAATAATAATAATAATAATAATAATAATAATAATAATAATAATAATAATAATAATAATAATAATAATTCATGACAGTGAGAAGGAGAATTTGCTTTCCTAATTCTCCAAATAAAACTCCAATTCACTTCAACAATACATCCAGTCCTTAAATGGCGAAAAATTTGCTACGAAGAACTTTTATTTTCTGGATTTTTTTTTTCACTTTTGTTTGTGTTGGACGGAAAGTTTTTCCTTTTATTGTCCTACTTTTTCTCAATAAAATTTAAAAACTTTTGCCATAATGAAATAAAAAAATGTACAATTGAAATAAATTTTGTTTTCTCTCTCTCTCTCTCTCTCTCTCTCTCTCTCTCTCTCTCTCTCTCTCTCTCTCTCTCTCTCTCTCTCTCTCTCTCTCTCTCTCTCTCTCTCTCTCTCTCTCTCTCTCTCTCTCTCTCTTTGCTCTCCTTTCTTTCTTTTCTTCTCTATCTTTCTTTCTTTCTTTCTCTTTCTCTCTCTCGTTCCATTTTCTTTATTTACTCAATGCTACTTTTAGTTGAATTTTTCCTTTATTTTTTTGAAAAAAGGAAAAAATCATGGGAAAGTGTTAGCAGAACAAATTATAAATAATGCTCAAAAAATATATATATATATATATATATATATATATATATATATATATATATATATATATATATATATATATATATATATATATATATATATATATATATATATATATATATATATATATATATATATTATATATATATATATATATATATATATATATATATATATATATATATATATATATATATATATATATATATATATATATATTATATATATATAATATATATATATTATATATATATATATATATATATATATATATATATATATATATATATATATATATATATATATATATATATATATATATATATATATATATTATATCTATATATATATTATATATATATATATATATATATACTATATATATATATATATATATATATATATATATATATATATATATATATATATATATATATATATATATATATTATATATATATATATATATATATATATATATATATATATATACAAATCGCTCCTTGTGCCTAAAGGCAGAATACCTATACAAATCCCACCAGAACTGGAAAAAAGCAACCATGTAATGAATAATGAAGTTAATAAAAGACATGTTTCAGTATACGTTATTTGAAAGTATTTAACACAAATAAGTTGTATAATATAAAAGAAAAAAAAAGAGTGTTCTGGACATAACCAACGAAGTGCATGCTAGATTGAGCAGGGGGTTAAGAAATGGGGACAAAGAAGAGAGTTGGTATGTGATTAGAATTTAGACAGACACAGTGATTGTACAGAGCCATTGAGAGTTAAAAATTGATGAAACAAAAAGCAGTAGTCTCTACCCTCTCAATAAGAGCTGTGTGCGTGGAACTACTTCAGATATGCAATACATACTCCAAACAAAAGAGAACAACACCCTTCTACATTACAAACAACTAGGGTCGTATGAAGAATTTTGCGTTCCTTCTAATATTTCCGAAATTGTGCAATCTCTTTCTCTGATATTAGAATTCATAAAAGAGGATGCTTGAGTATGTGTGTCTGTTTGTTTTATGTGTTTAAGTTTTCAGGGAAAATGTGAAGAGGTGGAGAGAAATGAGACTGTAAAATGAATTTCTCTGTAAATACTTCAAAAGGGATCGTCGAGAGTCGAGCACACCGGAAATACACCTTGCACAGGTGAGGCGAGAACCGGAAAATCATTATATTAGAGAGGAAATAAGTTTCTTTGTTTTAAAAAGCTAAATAAAATTTTGATATTTTAACGTAATAATTTTTATTTCATGAGTTTTAAAGCAAAAGTAGAAATATAATTAAATTGTTTCCTTTCGTGGAGATTAAAATACGAATTAATTTTAAATTCTGTTCCAGAATTTAAAATAAAATAAATATATACATAATTTAGATTAAAATAAGTTACAATACCTTAGTTAGTAGTAGAAAAAATAAATATATATATATATATATATATATATATATATATATATATATATATATTATATATATATATATATATATATATATATATATATAATATATATATATATATATATATATTATATATATATATATATATATATTTATTGCAACTACTCAGGGCAGGCTCCATTTTCAAGGAAGGAGAATAATAAAAGAATAAAAGAAAAACTCGCCTAGTCCCAAGGTTGACGTAGACGAAGACTTTAAAGAGAGGAATATTAAATACAGATGGCAGGAAGTTACACAGGTGGCTGTTGAGATAAGAGGCTTCCAACACAATTTGCTGATAATGTTTAGACCAAGAATGTTTACGTTATTCACAGGTTAGTTGGAAGGTATTTTAAAAAAGAAAGGTGAAGAAGTTAGTTTTAAATAGTTGAAATTCACAAGGGTGCGGTGTCTTCGCAGAGAAATCTCACCCAGAGGAGGGAAAATAGAATCGGAAAGTTGAAGGAAAGAAAAAGAAAGCAGATTTGAAATTAGTAGAAGAATGAATGGAGAATTAATTTATTCCACGGCGTTATTTTGATTTATTTTCATTAACTGAACTTACAGCTTGCACAAGATTTTACGCAAGCTTTCTCTCTAACCCTGACAACATAAACATGGAATTTGAATTTTGGAAAAAAAATAGAGAGGGTTGAATACTGATTCTAGGCATAATACAGCAATATAAGCATTTTCATCATGCAATCCTATATTTTACCCAAACATCTGGAAGCTTTCATAAACATTAGAAACGCTTCCAGTATCAACAGAAACACCTGAGTGCATATTTTCTACTTTAAAGTATCTAATAAACTACGTCAGTAATTAAGTGGGACAAGATCGTACAACAGGCTTGGCTTTACTTAATTATTCACAAGGACATTGAAGTAAATCCCGAAGAAGTAATTTCCCTCTTTTTCAAAATAGTCTAAGTAGAACAAATTTCGATTTTATGAAATCTTTCTAGTCTTTGCGGTAAGCTTGCATATATATATATATATATATATATAATATATATATATATATATTATAATATATATATATATATATATATATATATATATATATATTATTATATAATATATATATATATATTATATAAAAGACTTTATTTGTGGACATCTGTGAACTAGCATTTACAACCACCACCCCTCCCCGAAATTTTTTTCACCATACGCATATATATATATATATATATATAATATATATATATATATATATATATATATATATATATATATATATATATAATATATATATATATATATATATATATATACCAATTACAGAAAGCAAATATAAAATAATTCCAAATGAATATATTTTTAGCAATTTTTTTTGTTTGATTTGAACATCAAATGAAAATTTAACTTTAAGCATTCCCACTCAGTTCGTGCATTGAATAATTTATGCTCTTATGAAGTAATAATGAAATGGAAGTTGATAGAGCAACAGCAAGTGAGAAAAAGAAAAACAGAGAAAAAGGTTGGAGATAACGTGTGAGAAAGAGCAAATGAAAGATAAAGAGAGACTGAACGACTGAAGAGCTTTTGAAGATTTTCATTCATTCACGAATGAAAAAAAAAAAAAAAAAAAAAAAAAAGAAAAAAAAAATTCAAAATTTATTCGTGCTTTATGGTGTTTCTCCATTGGGTTTGTAATAGAAAATAAGTGTTTTATCGTCTAATATTTTGAGTTTGATGCATCCTAAGGTTATATTAAGCTGTTGTAATGTTTCGAGAATGGCCAGTTTATTGCAAGCAAACTATAAAACAAAGTTATTATGGTCTTTTCCAATGTTTTTTTAAGTATCTATAGATTAGATTATTTCATAAATAATGTGCGAAATCTGATAGCAAGAAATTCCGTAAATTTTTCTTTATTTTTAAATGCCCAGATAATAACAACACCAAAGATAGTATAGATTTATCATTGGTTTAAAGAGTTAAATTATATAATTAAATTAAGATTTAATTAAATTAATTACAAAAGACTCCCCTAAGTTGTAGGGGTAATAGAGTACATATGAATTTAAAAACATCAGTAACTCAAGAGAAATGTAATCAAAAATATGCGTATGTTGTGCACAGTCGTTAATTGCTTATGTATACAACAAATTTAGGGCTTATTCTATTTTCTTCCTTATTGCTTATACTCTCTTGCCAAACAGCGACCAAATATTTGTACTTTTTTAATTAATCTCGTAACTCTTTGTGGCGAATTTAAAAAATCTTCGATCTCTCTAAATTCTAAGAATAAGCAAAATTCTCTCGTCATTTCCTTTCTCCAAAATCATCATTCTGGGTGTGTGTGTGTGTGTGCGTCTGTGTGTGTGGGTGGGTGAGTGTGGGTGGGTGGGTGCAAACTCGTACAAAAAGATTTGATGATTAATAAGAAAAATATAGCTTTTCCAGTATTTATTTTTTTATTTTGAAATATTTTCTCGTTTTTATACATTCATTCCATTCAAACTTCAACCCTGTAAATTTCTCATTCAAAAAATATACTGTACATTGCAATTTTCCTATTACTTTAAGGTTTTACCCAACGAAAATCACCCTATAATATACGATAAACAATTATCACGCAATTACCTATTAAAAAAATCATTCCAAAAAGATGAAAACAGTTTTCCAAGTCTTATGGATGTACCTTCCATTTAGCACTGTGATCTTCGGACAACAAACATTCCCATATTACTTCCAATTTTCACAACATAAAACCAATCACCACATTTCTTCGCAGTGAGACCCTAGAGACTTATTAAAGGGAAAGGCAATCCTATACAATTGAAAAGGCAACAATTCTTATATTATATCCTCTTATATAGGAATATACGTGAATGTATACATACACATGTAAATATAGATTTAAAGAATAAGAATAAATATAAATATACATATGATTTCATATATAAGACGCTTAAGAATTTTCTTTAAAACGTTTACAGTCATTGCGTTCATATGCAGTATTTGTATGTGCGTGTGTGTTTTGCGTATGTATAAGTAAATAATTATGCTCGCCTTTTCCTATGTAATATATGGAAAGATGCTTCATTATTTGAAACGTATTCTGCCAAGAAAATCAAACCTTTTATAGTTCTTCTCAACGTCGATTTAATCACGAGTTTCATTGATTTAATGTCAGATCATATATATATATATATATATATATATATATATATATATATATATATATATATATATATATATATATATATATATATATATATATATATATATATATATATATATATATATATATATATATATATATATATATATATATATATTATATATTATATATATATATTTATATATATATATATATATATTATTTTCCTCTCTTCGAAATCATCATTTAAGTGATTTCAATGTTCACCACAGCAAATGACTTTCATCTAGCTCTCATGATCAAGCTGATGAACTGGCCTACCAATTTTTTATTCAGAAAAACATTGAGCAGTTGGTGCATCTTCCTACCCGTATCCCTGACCGCCTTGGTGATTAATTAACCCAACATATTTGATCTTTTCCTAGCTTCTTATATCTTTCTCCTTACACTGTTAAACTATTTCCTCCTGGGTTCATCAGATCACCTTTGAATCTCTGTATCTTGTCCTGTCTCTTCAAGCCTTCCACAAGAACGTCCCCAGCCTTTGAAAAGGAGGCGTTTCTTGCATTTCGGTGCCACTAACTGATCTAACTTGCTGTTGTACTTCTTTGATGTTCCATGGAATGATTACCTTTTCTACAGGAGGAGCATTACTTGTCTTCTTAATATTATGGAAAATGTGAGATTTTTTGCTTATGTTGCAACGAGGTGGTAGGTTATGTAACGGAGTGATATTGTGTAAATGTATTGAATATTAGAGATGAACTGAACCATTTAGGATTCAAATAAGAGCACTATGATTTGTACTAGAATCTAATGTAAGTTTCGGACCACAATTTAAAAGTAAATTTTAAAGATGTAAAAAATCTATGTGGAGCAAAGGAGTTGAGACTTCTGAGACAAGAAACGTCCACTGAAATTCATGACGAAGTGAAAGCAAGTTAAAAATGCTGTAAGTTCGCCACGACATTTAACTGAAGTTCCATTTACTGCAGTACATGAAACAGCAGCTGGAGAAAGGATAAAATTGGTGCTAAATATAACGGAATTGGAGAGATGTTTGCACCTATATCGACTAGGAAGTCTATGGTTGTTCCAAAGATGTAAAAATAAGTTTTAAATGTGAGATAAAGCTTACTGGAACTCACATTATGTGCTTTCCGAAGAGGATACCGATCATGAAGCACAAGAGGGAGCAGGAGAAGGTCTGGTGGAAGGCAGAACATTTACACCTTCTTGCTTGTTTAGAAATTTATATGAAGGTTCTCAGCTGCGCGCTTGAGCGTCATAACATATATGAGCACGATTAATTTTGAGTCTCTGTTTCCTGTATTTCTGAGTGCAGCAGCGACTTCTGGTAAGCATCTTACTCCAAATGGTATTGAAGTAATGGAATAGAACAAGATCATTAGCAAGGGTACCCAATTGTTCAAATGAAATTGATTTTTGTGCAGTTAAAATTGAGTGAATAACGGAAGGAAGAGCGTGTAGAAAACACAAACGAACAATGTCTTCTCCAACATTTAATTTGGATACTAAATTGAGAATATAACGAAGGTACGAAGAAGGTCTACCGGTATATGGCTTCTTGGGAAGCATCTCCTGGAACATTTCCGTTTTACTGCTCTCGTAAAGGGAAATGATGAAGTCTTTCAGTGCAGAGTAATTTTTAATATCAAGTCCTGCATATGAAATGCGGGAAACAACTTCGGAAGGGAGATTAGAAAGAGCGTGATAGATACGGGTCTGTTCGGAAATAATTTTAGTCAAAATGCATTGAGCTTCTATAATGCGAAACCAATAATGAACAGAAACCTCTAAAAATACAAAATCTTCAATTTTTACCACTACCAATACGCCTTCTTCAACATCCGGTATCTTGTTGCCAGTAGAAGAAAAGAGAAGATGATCGAAGACGGTACTGCTGTAGATTTTGTGTAGATAATGAATCCTTCAGAAGGCTCTGGTGGGTTGCTTGAAAGTACTGGGTGTTCTTTCAACAAAGGTCACCAGTTATTGGATACAAGATAAATTGATTGCATATTTTTAGATGTTAATTACCTTTGTTAATGACATTTTCGACCGTATCTTAAAATCATCTCTACCAGTATTTACTGGGTTTAATAACTATCTCTTTTTAGAGATAGCAAAGTTCTTGGTAAATCTCTTTATAAAAAAACCAAGTTTCTTATTATCTCTTTTAAAAGAAGCAAAATGTTTCTCATAATTGAAGAAAAAGAAAATTCTTTTTCGTATTTTTAATTGCAATTATAACAGCTGTTTCTGCTTTCTTGATGCACAAGTCCGAGTCTCGAGTATATTCTCAGCCGTCTTATCCGGGAAGGTTCTCCGTTAACCTCCTTCTCAGAAAGAATTTAATGTGTCGATCAAAGATCTTGGAAAATGAGTTGGAAGTTTTTTTGATTCTCTTTTCTTACCTTCATTTGTTGACTTTTTTTTTTTGGGAATCGACTTCAATCTTCGAAGTCTGATGAATAATTTATTTTCGGTTCTTGTGAAGTTGCTTTTATCTGTTTGTTGCGATACTTATGTAAGAATTTTCTCATGCGTAACTATTTACATAAGAATCGCAAAAGCTTCTAACTCAGGCAGTTTTATATAATTGCATTTAATTAACAAAATTCATGGTTTATTTATTACTATCTTTTTACATAAGCATTACAAGGTAATATATATATATATATATATATATATATATATATATATATTATATATATATATATATATATATATATATATATATATATATATATATATATATATATATATATATATATATATATATATATATATATATATATATATATATATATATATATATATATATATATATATATATATATATATATATATATATATATATATATATATATATATATATATATATATATATATATATATATATATATATATATATATATATATATATATATATATATATATATATATATATATATATATATATATATATATATTATATATATATATATATATATATATATATATATATATATATATATATATATATATATATATATATATATATATATATATATATATATATATATATAGAGAGAGAGAGAGAGAGAGAGAGAGAGAGAGAGAGAGAGAGAGAAAAACAAAATTTTGGCAAGTTTTCTTCTACAGAGAGCCACGCCAGAGAATGTAATATAATAAACAAGCAAACAAAGATAGAAACTCAACTTTACATGACAAAAAAAAAGAAAAAAATAAATATATAAAAAATAAGTAAAAAAACTAAAATGAATAAAACAATACATATGTGTTTGGCTATTATTTATACGTTAACATATTTGCATAAAAAAAAAATCATATCTTTTTATATTCTTTACATTGTTTGGCAAAGTTTTGTTGTTAGATTGGAAAAAGTAACTTTCCGATGTTTAAATCGATATCAAATGACTATATCTAAATAAAGAAATTCGAAGGATATTATATATATATATATATATATATATATATATATATATATATATATATATATATATATATATATATATATATATATATATATATATATATATTATATATATATATATATATATATATATATATATATATATATGTATATATATATATATCTCCTTCCGGTAAGCAAAGGGTGGATGGAGGCTTACCAAATTCCACCGGAGTTTGAAAAAACATATATTGGTCGATGGAAGCCGCCATGTCCAGATACACGGCATTCGAAAGGATGCAAGTCAAAGGAAGTTGGGAAAACAGATAAAAGGAGTGTGTTCCAGACTTAACCAGTAGAGTATATGTAAGATTGAGCATAGCGGTTAAGTCTAAGGTCTGAAAATTGGACAGAGAAAGGGGGAGACTGTGTATAAAGTCGTGTCGCACGAGCTCTTTTCAATGGAGGAGGTATGCGATGAGAGAGTTCAGAAGAACAATGTCCGTTGTAATAGTTATAGTAAAGAGAGAGTGAGGCAACAATTCGACGGGCAGAAAGGGATTGAAGAGAATTAGTAAGAGCAGGAGAGTTGATGAGAGGAAAAGCCCTAGGCTCCACCTTCTCAAGGAGAGCTGTATGAGTGGAACCACCTCAGATGTGTGAAGCATAATCCAAAGAGGGGCAAACAACATCCCTGTAGTAATTGGGAAGTAATTCTGAAGTCGCCTCCGAACTCTCAACCTCTTAGAAGCTTTTTTAGAAAGAGAAGTAATGTGATCTTTCCAAGAAAGATCACGAGAAAAGAATACGTCGAGAAAATTAAGAACAGATAAAGTTTTGAGTTGTGTTTTCTAAGAAGTTATCATAGTTGTGTGTAAGATTGTGTTGGGTAGTAAGATGGAGGAAATGAGTTTTTAAGGCATTAAAAACAACCATGTTTTTAAAATACGATAGATCAGAGGTTAGTTGCTTAATGACTATTCTTCTCGAGTCTATCAACTGCTGTCGGGAGGGACGTATTTCAAACGAAATAATAAAGGGTGGAGTCATCGGCATAGGAGTGGGCTGGAGATGAGGTAAAAGGAAAAAGGTCATTAATGAAAAAGAAAAAAGAAAAAGTGTTGCGAATGGAAAAGAACCATGCGGAACACCATTATTCATAGATTTAAAGGAAGAACGGTGGCCGTCTACAACAGCTGCTATAGAACTACCAGAAAGGAAATTAAAGAGAAGATCACAGAGAGGATAGATACCGAAAGAGGGAAGTTTAGAAACCAAAGCTTTGTGCAAGACTCTATCAAAGGCTTTCGATATGTCCAGCGCGATAGCAAAAGATTTACCGAACGCCGAAAAGCGGAGGATCAAGAGCCAGAGAGAAGGGAAAGAAGATTACCATTAAAACGTTTCTTACGAAAGCCATACTGATGATCAGAGAGAAGATTAGAAGAATTGAGATGTTTCCAAAACTTTCTGTTAAGGATAGATTCGAAAACTTTAGAAAAAACGGAGGTCAAAGAAATGGGACGATAGTTAGAGGGTTGAGAGGGATCCCCCTTCTTCGGCACAGTC
Source organism: Armadillidium nasatum (assembly GCA_009176605.1). Taxonomy (NCBI): domain Eukaryota; kingdom Metazoa; phylum Arthropoda; class Malacostraca; order Isopoda; family Armadillidiidae; genus Armadillidium; species Armadillidium nasatum. The sequence goes on from SEYY01016053.1 coordinate 44,661, forward strand.
TGAATGAGCTCACGTTTCAAGCAAAAAGGGAAGGTTGAAGTTGAATGACAAAGATGAAATAGTTTACCAAGGCAGGGTGCAAGCTCGGAAGAACAAGTTTTGAGAACCACAGGAGGAATACCTATACGCCTTCTTAGTATTAAGCTCAGAGAGAGAGAGAAATGATATCTTTAGAAAAAAATTCTAATTTTAGGCATAAATGAGTTGGAGGTGGTTGAAGGAGGAGGTATAGGTCCGGAATCGTCTAAGGTTGAATTAGAAGCAAAAATCTGAGCGAAGAGTTCAGCTTTAGGATAAAGTAAAACAGCAGTTGTGCCGTCAGAAGATACTAGAGGAAGGAAAGAGGAAGAAGGAAAGTTAGAGTCCACATTTCTTGCAAAACGCTAGAAAGAACGTGAAGAATAGGAACCAGAAAGATTGTTGCATTTTAAACGGAGAAAAGAGTTTTTAGTGTTACGAAGAATAGATTTTGCACGATTCCGGGATGAAACAAAAGTTGTGCGAGCTTCTGGAGTTTGAAGAGGATGGTAAACCCTGAAGGCAATATCCCTGCGACGAATAGCACGAGAACAAGAAGAGTTAAACCAAGGTTTGCTAGGTTTGGTGGAAGGGAAAGAATATGGATTGTACGCCTCCATGCCAGAGAAAATCACCTCGGTAATGCTTTCTGCACACTCCGAAGGACCCCTCCCATTGAAGCAATAATCATTCCACGGGAAATCAAAGAAGTACGACCGCAATTCCGACCAGATTGTTGCACCAAAATGCCACAGGCGTTTCCTTTCAGTAGAAGGGGGTCTTTCAAGTGGAAGACTTGAAGAGGTAAAAGAGGATACAGAGATAAGAAGATGATCGAAGAAAACCAGAGGAGGAAAGAATTTAGCAGTATAAGGAGAAGGATTAGAAGTTAGAAAAATGTCTAGAATATTGGGTTCATCTCCAAGACGATCAGTTATACGAGTATGGAGCTGCACCAACTACTCAAGGTCGTTTTGGATAGCGAAATGGAAGAAACGTTCACCAGAAGATATATATATATATATATATATATATATATATATATATATATATATATATATATATATATATATATATATATATATATATATATATATATATATATTATATATTATTTATTTTATTTATAATGTGTGTGTGTGTGCGTGTGTGGGTTTGGGTATATGTGTGGGCGTGTGCGTGAGTACGTGAACACGCGTGTGCATCTATGTGTATTTATATATGTTCATATATGTATATATATATATATATATATATATATATATATATATATATATATATATATATATATATATATATATATATATATATATATATATATATATATATATATATATATATATATATATATAATTCAAGATTTTTGAAGTCTGCTATAACCTCTCACAGACTATTTTCTAAATAGAAAAATAATATCTGCGATTGGACTCGAACCAACAACCTTTAAGATGGTAAGTCTAGCGCGCCAACCACTCTGCTACGGCAGTACAAAAAGGAACCTCATTGGAACTTGCTCATGATATAAAGTCATGACGTCAAGCCCAAAGGACTCCCCCAACTGCAACACGAGCAAGCGGCAACGAGGTCAAAGGTCGAATCCATCACTCGCAGACAGATATATTCAAGATTTTAAAGTCTGCTATAAACTCTCACTGACTATTTTCTAGTTCTTCTGGTTATATTGACTAGCTATTTACACCTGACTGCTACTTGTACCTTAGTCTATATCTTCTGGTTATATTGACTATTTACACCTTAGTTCTTCTGGTTGTATTAACTACTTGTACGTTTTTCTGGTTCTTCTGATTGTATTTATAATTTGTACCTTAGTTTAGTTCTTCTGCCTGTACTTACTACTTGTACTTTATTCTAGTTCTTCTGTTTGTAAATAAGAAATTCTCTAAGGGGTATAAAATTTAATTGTAATTATATTTTGTACATCTAATTACAATCAGGTTTGCGGGGCAGATATAATTTTTGTTGACATCAGTATTGATCTCAGCTCCACCCCCTTTGCTCCCTTTTCAGTTCAAGCTTCTTCTCTGACTCCAACTTACTTTTCCTATCCAGCTACACCCAGAATATAAATATAAATATTTTTATTTTGACAATGAATGGCCTTTCGGTGCCACTATCTGGTCTGACTTGTAGATGTACTTTCTGATTTTCCATGGAATGATTACTGTTCCATGGGTAGGGTCCCTCTGAGTATGCAGATCGCATAACCGAGGTGATTCTCTCTGGCATTGAGGCGTACACTCCATATTCTTTTCCTTCTAAAAAACCAAAAAAAAAAAAAAAAAAAAAAAAAAAAAAAAAAAAAAAAAAAAAAAAAAAAAAAAAAAAAAAAAAAAAAAAAAAAAAAAAAAAAAAAAAAAAATACAAATAAACCTTGGTTTAAATTTGCTTGTTCTCATGCTATCTGCGGCAGGGAAGCTGCCTTAGGGAACTACCGTCGTTTCAAACTCCAGAAACTCATGCAACTTATGTTTCATTCCAGAATTGTTCAAAATTTATTCTCCGTAACACTAAAAACTCATTTCTCCGTTTAAAATGCAACAATCTTTCTGGTTCTACTTCCTCACGCCCTTTCTGACATTTTGCAAAAAATGTCAACTCCAACTTTGCTTCTTCCTCTTTCCCTCCTTTAGTTTCCTCTGACAGTACAACTGACACTTTGCCTTCCTCTAAAGCTGAACACTTCGCTCAAACCTTTGCCTCTAATTCAACCTTAGACGATTGAGGAGCTGTTCCTACTCCTTCAACCTTCTCCAACTCATTTATGCCTAAAATTGTAATTTCTTCTAAAGACGTCATTTCTTCTCTCTAAGAAAGAGTACTGTCCTGATGGTATCCCTCCTGTGGTTCTCAAAACTTGTTCTTTCAACCTTGCACCCTGCTTAGGTAAACAATTTCGTCTATATCTTTCTACTTCAACCTTCTCTTCTTGCTGGAAACATGCGCTCATTCAGTATGTGCCGAAGAAGGGGAATCCTTTCCAACCCTCCAACTAACGTCCTATTTCTTTAACCTCGATTCTTTCTAAAGTTTTCGAATCTATCCTTAACAGGAATATTTGGAAACATCTCAATTCTTCTAATCTTATCTCTGATCGTCAGTATGGCTTTCGTAAGAAACGCTTTAATGGTAATCTTCTTTCCCTTCTCTCTGACTCTTGATCTTCCGCTGTTCGGTATTTCGGTGAATCTTTTGCTCTAGCGCTGGACATATCAAAAGCCTTCGATAGAGTTTTGTACAAATCTTTGATTTCTAAACTTCCCTCTTTCGGAATCTAACCTTCTCTCTGATTTCCTTTCCGGTCGTTCTATAGCAACTATTGTAGACTACCATCGTTCTTCCTTTAAATCCATTACTAGGATCTGTTAATCTATTAATAAGGATTTGTCCTATCCCAACACTTTTTCTCCTTTTCATTAATGACCTCCTCTCTGTTACTTCATCTCCTATCCACTCCTAAACTGGTGACTCCACCCTTCATTACTCTTTTGAAATTGAAAGGAACCTCTCCCATTAGCAGTTAATAGACGAAGGAAGATAGCCTTGGAGCAGCTGACCTCTGATCTATCTAGTATTTCAAATTGGAGCAGAGACAACATTGGTCATTTTCAATGCCACCCAAACTCAGTCCCTCCATCTCTCTACTCGACCCAATTTTCCACATAACTATGATATCTTCTTTGGAAACACAACTCAAACCTTCATCTCTCTCCTTAATATTCTTTTTCTCGTGATCTTTCTTGGAAAGATCACATTACCTCTCTTTCAGAACAAGCTTCTAAGAGGTTAGGTGTTCTGAGGCGCCTTCAGTATTTCTTCACTCCACCCAGTTGCTTGCTCTGTATAAGGATGTTGCTCGCCCCTGTATGGAGTACGCCTCACACATCTGGGATGATTCCATTCATACATTTCTCTTTGAAAAGGTGGAGTCTCAGGCTTTTCGTCTTATCAGCTCTCCTACTTTCACTAATTCTCTCCAGTACCTTTCTGGCCGTCAAATTGTTGCGTCACTCTCTGTATACTATCGCTATTATAATGGACACTGCTCTTCTGAACTCTCTCTTCGCATACCTCCTCCAATGAGAAAGACTCGTGCGACTCGTCTTTCTACACAGTCTCATCCTTTCTCTATCCAACTCTCTGACCCCACACTTAACCCGTATGCTCAATCTTACATGTACTCTACTGGTAAAAGTCTGGAACACACTCCCTTCATCTATTTTCCCATGTTCCTATGATTTACACACATTCAAAAGACGTGTATCAGGTCATGTCGGCATGACCAGGTTTCCGACTTTCCTCCTAACTCTGTTGGAAATTTTGGTAGGCCTCTGGCCTTCGCCCACAAGGTAAATATAATATATATAATATATATATATATATATATATATATATATATATATATATATATATATATATATATATATATATATATATATATATATATATATATATATATATATATATATATATATATATATATATATATATATATATAATATATATATATTATATATATATATATATATATATATATATATATATATATATATATATATATAATAATTTGAAACAGATTTTTGGAAACATCACAATTCTTCTAATCTTATCTCTGATCGTCAATATGGCTTTCGTGAAGAAAACGCTCTACTAGTGATCTACTTTCCCATGTCTCTGGCTCTTGGTCCTCCGCTTTTCAGCATTTCAGTGGTCTTTTGATGTAGTGATGGACATATAGAAAACTATAGAGTCTCGTATAAATTTTCCTTTTAAATAATTACTTCTTTCGGAATCTATTCTTCTCTCTGCGGTCTTCTCTCTGATTTCCATTCCAGTCGTTCTATTGCAGCTGTTGAAGACTGCCACAGCTCAACCTTTAAATCTATCAATAGTGGTGTTCTTCAGGGTTGTGTCCTATCCCAAACACTTTTCCAACTTTTTATAAATGACCCTCTCTCTGTTACTTCACCACCTATCCACTACTAGACCAATGACTCCGACCTTTATTACTCCTTTCAATTTGAAAGACGTCCTTTTCAACTAACCTCTGATCTCTTTTGTATTTCAAATTGGGGCAGAGGAAACATTTGTCTTTTAATGCCTCAAAAACTTAATTCCTCCACCTCTCTACTCGGTACAACCTTCCACATAACTATGATTTCTTTATCGAAACTTTCATCTGTACACAACACTCTTGGTGTTTCTTTTTTTAATGATCTTTCTTGGAAAGATCACATTACTTCTCTTTCTAAACAGGTTTCTAAGAGGCTGGGTGTTCTGAGGCGCCTTCGTAAATTTTTTACG
>SEYY01016053.1:57500-62500 GCA_009176605.1 Armadillidium nasatum
CGCGAGCTTCTGTTATCGATGGTAATTATGTCTAATAATTTTTTTTTCTTTTTTAGAATTTTTCAGAAAGAAAGAAAGGAAAAATTTTTTTAGGTAATGTTTATCGTGTAGTTGCAAATGTTATTAAAAATATAATAGCTCGAAAACTTAGGGAGATTGTTTAACTAATTAAAAAAAAATAAAATAAAATAAAAATAAAATAAAAAAAAAATTTTACTCTCACACACACAAAAAATTTATTTCTTCATTTTAAAGTTTTATCAATTTTATAAACACCTTCATATTCGTTGCATTGTTCCTCAATCATCTTCAATTTTAAAAATTTTATCACCAAATTTTTTTTTACCAAATTTCGTATAGAAATGCGTTACAGTGCAACGCTTCCAAGGAAACTTCTATCTTCTTCGGTTTGTCATTTCTTGAACTATGCTTTGATGAATGTTTTCCAGTCTTCTCACATTCTGTGCATTTTGTAATTTCTTGAATACATTCTACCACCACATTACAATTACTTCTAAATTAGCACTGGTGAGTTGTATGAATGGGTAGTGTATATATATATAGTATATATATATAATATATATATATATATATATATATATATATATATATATATAGAAAACTAGTCACGATTATGTTTATAAGATTTGTTTATCAGTCTTAATTTAAAATAGTCTTTGATAATTAAAAAAAAATATTTTGAAGTTGAAAAAACCGTCATAAGGGATTTGAGAAGATTATGTGGAAGTGGTCGTAATAAAAATGCTTCTTCTCTTAAAATAATATAAATAATTATTGTCAACATCCATAAAGATAGGGATAATTATCAAATTATAAAAAGATAAGCCAAGTTCTCAAAGTTCCTCGAACTGAGGAAGCGTTGATGCATCTATTGAAAGAGACTATCTTAACTATATCATATGTAATGTGAACAGCACTTTAATTGTTTAAGTCTCAAATTTAAAGATGAACTAAGTAGATTAGAATTAATTCGAACAATTGCACTATGTTGGATAGTTAGTTAGCAGAAGTATTATAGTTAAAATATTTCTTATAGAAATTACTGTTTATTAACCATTATATTCTCTAAACAAATATAGAATTTTTCTTAATTATAAGAATTATGGAAAAATTGTAATTATATCAAGGTGGGATTTCAGACAAATTTATTATATAAAAATTAATAAGATTATTTATAATCATGTACTAAGAATGGAACCTTAAATTCCAATCAACTTAAATCCCTTTGAACTTGAAATGGAGTTACTGAATACTAACCTAATATTAAAGTTAATATTTACGTTAATATTTAGGTTAAAATTTAGACTATTAAATTAATATATATACACTATTATTAGTAAAAATCAATTTAAAAGGTTCTAGTGTCTTTTAAAGGAAAGTAAAAATAGCACACTGCGTCCTCTTCAATTTCATAAAAATTGAACAGAAGCTATCATCGAAAGAGGTAAAAGAAATTAAATTTGACTTCGACTTTAAAGTTCTATCCTAAAATTTAAATTTCTCTGAGAAATATTATCAAAACAGATTACGGAAAACAATTTACTTTATTATTATTATTATTATTATTATTATTATTATTAGTATTATTATTATTAGTAGTAATAGTAGCAGTAGAAGATGTGATGACCACAATTCTTGAGGAAGTAGTATGCTTATTATTATTATTATTATTATTATTATTATTATTATTATTATTATTATTATTATTATTATTATTTATTATAAATGCTTCTACTAGTTGTTCAGAATTTCACAATAATTCTACAGTACAGATTTTATATTCTTTAAAATTCATGTTTAGAAGCACCCTCACAACCTCAAGAAAATTAAAATAAAGTAAAAAAAAAAAAAAAAAAAAAAAAAAAAAAAAAAAAAAAAAAAAAAACCTCCTGCACTTCCTCCTCAAATACATTTCTTTTCCTTTCAGATTCCAAAAAAAAGGGAAAAAAATAGCCTTCAAAAGTTTTGAATAAAAACATAGACCAGAAAAGGGAGCAAGAAATGCTCGTCATAAAAAAATAGGGGAAAAATATATCGCAATAAAGAATATTTAAGCTCTGTTTATAAGTATAGAGGAACTCGAAATACATTCTATGAATGTTTAAAACACGACTATAAAAACATTCTTTTACGACAAAAGAAGCGAAGCAGCTCATTTTATTTTGCATTGCTTGTTAGACTGCACAAAAGAATTCATAATAACAGACTCTATTAATTAACCAATTCTTTCGTTGCTTTTGTATTGCCACAGTCAATAGCGGGAGAAGAAATTTCTGTTTAACATCTCATTTGCATATAATACTGTATAAATAAGCTGAAATTTTATGCATTTTAATACCTTTTCTTACTGAATTTTTACACAATACATCTGTATTCTGTATGGATATGGATTTATACATGTTTGTGTATATGAATATGTTTTCCCGATGAAATATTTTGCTTTTCTCGCACATTGAAAATTGTTGTATAAATTAGGAAAAAAAAATTTATATTAAAGAGAGTATGCATGAATGAAAAGCATACATTCTTACATAAAGTATAAAACTTTTATATATACGCCACTGAGTAAGATATCGCAAATATTCTGCTAAACGCAGAAAAAAAACTTATAAATGCTCTAAAAATAATTTTGATATCTTGACTTGTTCAAAAAACACAAGCACACACACAAACACACACCGATATATATATATATAATATATATATATATATATATATATATATATTATATATATATTATATATATTATATATATATATTATTTATATATATATATATATAAAAGGATGTTGGGTGTTCTGTCGTGCCCTCAGAATTTCTTCACGCCACCCGAGTTGCTTGCTCTTTATAGGAGGGGTGTTCACCCCTGTAAAGAGTACGCCTCACACATCTGTGAGGTTTCCACTAATACAGCTCGTCTTGAAAAGGTGAAGTTAAGGAACTTTCGTCTTACCACATCTTCGCTCTTACACTCTGCAATCTCTTTCTACCCGTCGAATTATTGCTACACTCTCTCTTTACTATCGCTATTACAACGGCCACTGGGGTTCAGAACTCTCCCGTCGCATACCTCCTGCATTGAGAAGGGCTCATGCGACACGTCTTTCCTCCTTCCTCTGTCTAACTTTCTGATACAAGATTTAACCTCTAAGCTCAATTTTTCATGTATTCTTTTGATCAAGTCTGGAACACTCTCCCTTTATCTATTTTTCCAACTTCCATTGACTTGCACACCTTCAAACGCCGTAAATCTGGACATGTCAGCCTTTAATTGGACTTTGATTTTGATATTCCCCCAAATCTTATGGAAATTAGTAGGCCTCTGGTCTTTGCATAAAATTCTTACATATAATAAACAATTTTATATAGATTATATATATATATAATATTATATATATATATATTATTATATATATATATATAATATATATTTATATATATTTATCTGAATGAAAATAAGCAACCAAAAAAGAGAAAACACAGAATAAGCCGTAGGAAAACATTTTTCTTTACTTAATTAAGTTTGTTTCTACCTTTTAAAGTCTTCATTGAAAACAAACAAATAATAAAGTGCAACCAAAGTGATTCAATTAAGACAGCAGCGTCCTTTATGTATTACAATGCTTTCGCTTGTAAGAATACGCAGTCTGTAGTAAAAACTGTAATAGACTTGGGAGATATATATAATATATATATATATATATATATATATATATATATATATATATATATATATATATATATATATATATATAATTATATATATATATATATATATATATATTATATATATTATATAATAATTAATCTTATATATATATATATATATATATTAAATATATATATATAATATATAATATTCAACCGTGCGAAGAAAGGACCCTCTAACCCTCCACTACCGTCCTATTTCTGAACCGCCGTTCTCTCCAAAGTTTCGAATCTATCTAACAGTAAGATTGGGATCTCAATTCTTTAATCTTATCTCTGATCGCCAGTACGGCTTTCGTAAGAAAGCTCTACAGGTGATCTTTCCCTCTCTCTGATCTTGTCCTCCGCTATTCGGCATTCGGTGAACTTTTGCTGTCGCGCTGGACATATCGAAAGCCTTCGATAGATCTGGCACAAAGCTTGTTTAACTCCCTCTTTCGTACTAGCCTTCTCTCTGTGATCTTCTCGCAATTTCCTTCCGGTCGTTCTATAGCAACTGTTTAGACGGCCCCGTTCGTCCTTTAAATCTATTAACAGTGGTTCCCAGGGTTGTAATCACACACTTTTTCTCTTCATTAATACTTCTCTCTATCACCTCATCTCCTATCACTCCATGCTGATGACTCCACCTTCATTATCTTTCATTTTGAAAAACGTCCCACCCAACAGCAGTGATAGACTCGAGAAGGGTAGCCTTGGAACAACTAACCTCTGATCTTTCCTGTATTTCAAATTGGGCAGAGAAAATGGATTTTTCAATGCCTCAAAAACCAGTTCTCCATCTCCCACTGACACATTCCACACAACTAGATACTTCTTCGAAAACAACACAACTCAAGCCTCATATGTCTTAATATTCTGGTGTTTCTTTTCTCGTGATCTTGCTTGGAAAGATCACATTACTTTCTTTCTAAACAAGCTTCTAAGAGGTTGGGTGTTCTGAGGCGCCTTCAGAATTGCTTCACGCCATCTCAGTTGCTTGCTCTCTATGAGGGTGTTGTCCGCACCTGTATGGAGCATGCTTCGCACATCTAGGGTGGTTCCACTCATACAGTTATCCCTCAGAAGGTGGAATCTAACGCTTTTCGTCTCATCAACTTTCCTGCTCTTACTAACTCTCTTCAATCTCTTTCTGCCCGTCGAATTGTTGCACGTCACTCTCTCTTTACTATCGCTATTACAACGGACACTGCTCTTCTGAATCTCTCGTTGCTACTCCTCCATTGAGAAGGCTCGTGCGACAGGCTTTCTACACATTCCCATCCTTTCTC
>SEYY01016053.1:70000-77500 GCA_009176605.1 Armadillidium nasatum
GATGAAGGTTTGAGTTGAGTGTTTTCGAAGAAGATATCATAGTTATGTGGAAGATTGTGTCGAGTAGAAAGATGGAGGAATTGAGTTTTTGAGGCATTGAAAACGACCATGTTTTTTCTCTGCCCTAATTTGAAATACGAGAAAGATCAGAGGTCAGTTGCTCCAAGGCCATTCTTCTTGAATCTATCAACTGCTGTTGGGAGGGACGTCTTTCAAATTGAAAGGAGTAATATATATATATATATATATATATATATATATATATATATATATATATATATATATATATATATATATATATATATATATATATATATATATATATATATATATATATATATATAGTTGATAGCTTCGTTCCTTGTGAACTTCAATCTAAACAGAAAGGTTAAAGCCAACACCAAGGGTCTCCACATATCATTTATTACAGTGAACGTTTCAAACCTTATCGCGGTCCGTCCTCAGCACAATCTAAGTTCCAAAAATTTCCTTAATTTAAAATATAAACCAAATATAAATTCATTAACTATATATAAAATACTAAAATAAAAATAATAATTTCTATAAAATAATAAAAATAGAAGAAAATATTGATATTAAAATAACATAAACAAAAACCAAGACAAAATATATATATATATATATATATATATATATATATATATATATATATATATATATATATATATATATATATATATATATATATATATATATATATATATATATATATATATATATATATATATATATATATATATATATATATATAAGAGAGAGAGGGAGAGAGAGATTCGAATATTATATTCTATGATTTAAGTTGAAATAATGTTTCTTTCAAATTTTCAGTAATTTTGCGTTGAAAAACTTAATATTCTAAACCAAAGGGGAAAAACGTTTTGCCTTTTGTGAAATCAAGTGCGACCTTTTAAAGTTTACATAAAGATAAATCTAATTATTTAAGAAACAAAAATTCCAGTTAGTTATCATAATACATAATGTATCAAATGTCGCTTGAAGGGCTGGAAATGGAGTTTACTGAGTTGTCAGAAGATAACATCCTAAAATATCTCTTTGAAATGTAGGAAAATCCTGTTGAAATTTGGTAAAAGGATGTAAGAATACCTTCACCTTCGGAACAAGCACGCCGATTGATTTTATGCTTTTCCACGACATACTGTTGTGAATCAACTTTCTTATACTTATCTCAATAGAAGAATTCGTTGAGAAATCAGATGTCAAATGAATATCTGGAAGAAAAATTAAAACTTAAAACTTGAATGTTAGTACTAGATATCACATGAATGTCCCATCAGAAGTAATCTCGGGGAAGTCATTAAATTATTAAAAAAAGTTTAGTAAATTTCTAAATAAATTAATTAATAATCTTCAAATAGGTGAATATTCTGTGATGATAATTAGTTTTAGAGAATATTAACAAAAGACTCAAAACTATTGTAAAAAAATAAATAAATAAAATAAAATAGTTTCATCTATTGATTGTAGCATCACTTCTAGTGACAATGTCAATATGACCTTCACACTTCAAAAGGTTCACCACCTCTGTCTTAAACCATATCATCACATTCGACTTTCATATTTATGTTGATCAAAATTAGGGCAAAACTCCTCCTGTAGCGTAACTTGAATTGCAGTGTGTATAATCGTTTTGCAGAGTGTAAATACTTATGTTCGAGGTTTTTCCTTTCATTATCATTGTGTATCGTACATTTTAAGAAGATATAATGAGAATGTTTACTATATATATATTATATATATATATATATATATATATATATATATATATATATATATATATATATATATATATATTATATATATATATATATATATATTATATAATATATAAATAAAAAAAAAAAAAAATAAAAAAAAAAAAAAAAAAAAAAAAAAAAAAAAAAAAAAAAAAAAAAAAAAAATATAAAAAAGAATTTCCTTTTAACTATTTAAAAAAATGATTTTTTTTTTTTTTTTTTTTTTGATGAATCATATTTTTTTCCACAGGATTTAATAGGATTAAAATGTATTTCTTATTCGGGGTTTCAACAGTAGAAAACTTTTGTTAATAAACTTATTCCATGCATTAAATCAGATTTTGAGTACATGCTATTTGAATATGCACACTATATATATATATATATATATAATATATATATATATATATATATATATATATATATATATATATATATATATATATATATATATATATATATATATATATATATATATATATATATATATATATATATATTATATATATATATATCTTAAGGAGTTCGAATCCTGGTTAGACGATTCCTTCCCTGCATTCGAACTATAATTTTTTTTCAAGTACTTAAAAAAAAAATTGGATTTCAATTGCATCCGTTTTTAATTCAAATATACATTTAACAATCTTTTCATATTCCTCAATATTCTTCTCTTTCCCAAAAGTATATAATCCCGCTCATTACTTTCCCACTTTCCAATCTTATAATTAATCAAGCCTTCCTTGTCTCTCAAATCCCTCTTCCATGACCATAACAGACAACTCTTAATTTATATTTCTTCTAATTTCCATTCTATGTCCCTCGCCTCGTATTTTCTATGTTTTTACTTCATATTTACTCTCTTGTTTTCATTCTCGCTCTCATTGTCGAAACCTTGTTTGTAGTTGCATAAAATTTCACTCTTTCCAACTTTACATTGTTCAAATTTAGCTTCTGCACTTAAGTAACAAATTAAGTTTCTTTGGCACACCTTCTCCACGCTTCTTCCACGTCTTCTTCTACGTTTTCTTCACCCGCTCAGATACAATCCTTTTCTACCTTTGATTCCCTCCAAATTTAAATCTTCATTCTGATTTTCAACTTTGATTCGATAAAAAGTACCTTAAGCACTTATCTTATATCTAGTCTTTCACCCTCTGCATGTATTTCAAGGATAGTCAATCCAACTATGTTTTAAAGTTCATAATTCCTTACATCTAATTATAGCTTTTTTTACTTCGTTAGCAACTTTTCAATGAAGCAAAAACTTGACATTTGCAAGAGCTTCACGTATGTAGCTGTTTTCAAATTTCCCTAGTGTGTATATATATATATATATATATATATATATATATATATATATATATATATATATATATATATATATATATATATATATATATATATATATATATATATATATATATATGCGGCTCCGTAGCTCAGTCGATCGAGCACTCGTGATAGCAATCGAGAGGTCCAGGGTTCGAGGCCTGGCCGGAGCGGGAAATGTGAGCGATTTCTCCTTGCGCATAGCTCCGAATGACTCAGTCGTTAAACGAGTACATCAGTGGAGTGCTCTTGCCACTGATGGGAATAATCTCCGGCATCCGCGATAGGCCTGGCCCAGCCAGCGGTATCCGCCGTGGGCCCTTGAAACCCAGGGATCTTCCTCGAAAGATCCCACTGACAGGACTTAGTCCTACCTGGGGGAAGGTGATTATTTTTATTTATTATATATATATATACACGATTGAGTAATGGCGGCATTTAAGATCTCCATGGTTTTTTATAATGCGTAGCTACTCTATAATCTTCCTTCCTCTGGATTTCCTTCTTCCCTTGCTTACTCATGTCTACTTTTCTCTCAGATCGTTCCATATCAGCACTTGCATAAACTTGGAATCCAAATATATATAGTTTTGGTAATCCTCAAGTATTTGTTCTGTCTTACTTTTTCCTTACTTCTTATCAACGATCTTGCCAGCTCAATTTCTAACTCTATTCATTTTATGCCGATGAATCAACTCTCAATCCTTCCAGTAATTTTATATCTACTCCATCATTTGCTTCTAGATTTGCTTCCTGTCTTCAGCTTTCTAAATCTATTTTATCAGATCTGGACTGGATTTCCAGGTAAGGTGTACTAAACTTGTAAAATTCAACTCTTTAAAAACCCAACATCTTCATATTTTCAGCTCGATAATATCTCCCAACCTTCCAAGGGGTGCCTTGCTTTCACAGGAATTTTGAGTGAATATTGTAAACCCCAACCCGTGGTGATGCCTCCTCATTCCAGCTATCTCTGTTCTGTGGAACTCTCTGCTATCATTTGTTTTTTTCTGCTGCTTATAATCTTTCTCTTTCTTTAAAATCTCTAACTGTGTTTACATGTAATATTTGTGTGTGACTAAGGCTTGGGTGGGTTTTCTTTCATTTTATATTTCTACCCCCTCTTAGAAAAGGAGTGGTAAACCAATATATATATATATATATATATATATATATATATATATATATATATATATATATATATATATATATATATATATATATATATATATATATATATATATATATATATATATATATATATATATATATATATATGGTCTTAAAGATGAAGAAGCTCTCTATAATTCTTCTGTCCAGGGAGTTTTATTGTTGAAATCGGAATACTTATTAAAATTTTAAGCTCAACCGGAAACGTCTGATGTATAATAAAAATGATGAAAACATTCAATCTCTTCTTTATATTTCATCTTAAAATGTAGGTTCCTTTGGGAACAATATATATATATATATATATATATATATATATATATATATATATATATATATATATATATATATATATATATATATATATATATATATATATATATATTATATATATATATATATATATATATATATATATCAAGCCCTTTTCTCTAAGAGGGGGCAAAAATTAAAAAAATAGAGAAACCAAACCAATCCCGATTAACGCAAATCTCTCAGGTGGGCACAGACAACAGGCCTTAAAGAGATGTAGATTAAATACATCAGGAAAACAGATGATGGTAGAGAGTTTAACAGAACAGAAGTGGCTGGAAAGGAGGAAGCACCACAACTGACAAGCCTGGGGTTTACCATATTCACACAAAATTCATGCGAAAACATGGCTCCCCTTGTGCTGGGAGGGTGACGCATTGGTGGTGGAAATCGAGAAATCAGTTTCCTCGAGCAGCTGCCGTTGTAGTACCTATAGAAAAGAGAGTGCTCCAACGTAACGTCGCAGAGACAGGGTCAAATGAGTTGTAAAGGAGTGGACTGTTTATTAATCTTTTAGCCTTAGACTCAACCCTATCCAAAAGAGAGGTGGAACCGGAGCCCCTCCAAATGCGAAAACAGTACTCCATACCAGGACGAATAAGACCCTTATATTGGAGCAATTGCTCGGAAGAAAAATATTCCCATAATCTAAATAGTGTCCCCAACTTCTTTGAAGCCGCCCTAGCAACCACTGTGATATTAGGTCTTCAAGAAAGTTTATTTATGCTTAGACCAAAAATGTTAGTGTTCGTTTACAGGTAAGACATGAGAGCCCTCGAGATGGAGATGTGAAGTTGAGTTTTTAAAGAGCTAAATTTCACAAGGTTGAGACCCCACCGAGAAATCCTGTGTAGTGTACGTTGAAATCCCCTAAATAGAGGACCTCAGCATTTGGGTGAGAAGAAGTAACAGTCTCGTAAGAAGTAGTAAGATTTTGAAAAAGAACTGGAAAATCTGTTTCATTAGGGGAGCAGTAACAGAAACATAAGATAATAGTAGTAAACCTTGTAATTCATTTTACAGAAAATCCAAATAAAATTCTCATATTAAACGATTCACAATAATGAAAAGACCAATAAAATGACTATTGACAATTATACACCATATGTAGCGAAATAAAGATGACCTGGGGGAAATCCAAAGAAAACTAACGACAAAAAATATAAAATTTTTAATTAATGAAATATTCAAAAATATAGAGCCTTTCTTCCTTTGATGTTAGAGTTTTGAATTGTAGGAAAAACTTCTTGAAGACAGTGCAGTTTTCCCTTCACCCAGTTATTCGCCACCAGTCAAAACTAAATATGAAAAATAAGCAATTTAGCGAATGGGAGAAATGTAAACTTTTAAATTTTATAAAAATAAACTTTAATTTTCAACTTCTTTCGGCCAATATTATAAATTTAAATGAACGACTATAGCACGAAAGAAGTTAATATGTGCCAAAGCTAAAATTGTTAAGACTAGTTTTTATAAGTTTCGACCTTTATTTTTAATTCGGACTTAAAGGTGCTAGGAATATAATATTCAAATTATAAATATAACTTTGTTTAGCGCACAAGCACCGATTGCACGAAAACATACCTTTAAGTTATAAATAATCCTTTCTTGGTCTGTCAGATGTTTGTAGACGAGCCAGATGTCATTGATGTTGAGTTGAGCCATCTGTATTTGAACTTCCCGTTGGCCTGCAGATGGATTGCTACCAAATTCTTCTTAAATTTACATTTGCATCACGGAACTAAAAACGTTCTTTAAAAAAATTAAAAATAATATTTACAGTTTACAAGCTCTCAAAGAACTTCACAGAACCTTGTTCTTTAAGATTATTTTATAACAAGTACAAACTATTGGAACTGATTTCCATAACTGAGCTGCTCGATGTTTTTTGGAAAGTGTTAATTTTGAACTGCGTTTTTTGGTACTGACTTTTTTGACTTCTTTTGGAATTATTTGTGACTGCTATTTTACTTGGTTGGTTTTCGCACACTTGTGCGCTAAATATAAATATTTCCCAGCACCAAATAATATATACAAATTTACAGATGTTTCCCTTTTTACAAAAGAAAAAGGGAAATTTCCTAACACCATACGTTAACTGAAAAACGATGATGAAAATTTGTTTCGACAATTTTGTGGATTTTTTCAGACCATTGATGAGAGTTGCGGGTATTTTCGAAGCCTTTAAGAGTGAATACTGATTCTTCGGTAAAAAGTATATACTGAACCAAATGATGATTAACTATTAGCCATCGACAAAATTCAGCGCTTCTAGCATAGTCTCCTGGTTGTTGTAGAAGATATTGATATAAGCCTTGTTCGTGTAACTTGAGGAATTTGAAGTTGAGCTTCAATTCTTCGTGATATAGGAGTAGGTCTCTGTTCCACTAAATCCAGAATGCCTTCTTCTTCATGTACATCCTGTCTACGGGCACGTTCAGATATGATGTGTGCACTTGAAAGTCTACCGGTCTCTCACAATGTGTTTAAATTTCTGATAAATAGTTTTTATCAGGAATTTTATGACGCTGAAACCGCAGATCTAGCATTACCGTAGAAAAGATCATAAACAAACATCATATTCTCATATTCCAGATTGGAAAAGATGAGTGTCATTGTTTCTCATTTTTATTTTGGTTGTCACGTAAAATAATTCACAACTAACAGGTGATTAGTTGATAAATGATAATTTTTGTGATGCTGACCATGTTAGTCTATTTGATTGGTTGTTTAAACTTAAAACATTTAGAACACTGTAATTCCAAAAACAAATTAAAATAGGATTACATCTTTTGATTTTTTTATTCATACATTTATAAGTGTAGAATACACTCCCAGAGTGTGGTGCGTTCCTCCCGACTCACCCTGTATATCAATCTACCTTAAGTTACTACGATAACTTCAGAATAAGACA
>SEYY01016053.1:82500-87500 GCA_009176605.1 Armadillidium nasatum
CAGCAAAAGATTCACCGAAATGCCTAAGAGTGGAGTACCAAGAGTCAGAGAGAAGGAAAAGAAGATTTTTACGAAAGACATGCTGACGGTTAGTAGAATTGAGATGTTTACAAATTTTTCTGTTAAAGATTGATTCAAAATCTTTATAAAAAACGGACGTTAAAGAAATATGAAGATTATTGGAGGGTTGAAATAGGTTCCCCTTTTTGGGCACAGGCTGAATAAGAGCACTTTTCTAGCAAGAAGGGAAGGTTGAAGTAGAAAGACTGTGACGAAATAATTTACCAAGACATGGGGAACCTCAAAAGCCCAAGTTTTGAGTACCGCAATAGGAATACCATCAGGACCATAAGCCCCTTTTAGTGTTGAGATGAGAGAGAGAGCACAAATAACATCTTTACAAGAAATTACAATCCAGGGGGTTGAAAGAGTATAATTAGCTTCGGAATAGTCTAAAGTTGAATTAGAGGCACAATTTTGACAGATTTCAGCTTTAGAGGAAAATAAAACGCAGTTGTTCCTTCAGAAAATAATAGAGGAGAGAAGGAGGAAGAATCCTTGAAGGCAGGATTCCAGCAGCCGATAACATGAGAACAAACAGAGTTAAATCAAGGTTTGTTTGATTTAGTTGAAGGCAAAGAATGTGGAATGTACGCCTCCATGTTAGGGAGAACCACATCGGTTATTCGCTCTGCACATTCCGAGGGATCCTCCCACGAAAACAGCAATCATTTCATGAAAAACCAGAGAAGTACCACCACAGGTCAGACAAGTTAGCTGCACGGTTGTGCCAGAAATGTCTAATCGCCGAATTCGTGGGTCGTTCTTGCGGAAGACTTGAAGAGACAGAACAAGATATAAAGATAAAGTGATCGGATGAACCCAGAGGAGGAAACAGTCTAACAGTATAAGGAGAAGGATAGGAAGTAAAAGAAAGTTAAGTTTGTTGGGTTTATCACCAAGGCGGTCACGAATACAAGTAGGGATTTAAACCAACTACTGAAAGTTCTGGATTGAAAAGTGGTAGACGAGTTAACCAGCTGTATCATGAGAGCTAGGTGAAAGCCATTGGCGGTGGTGAATGTTGAGATTACCAAAAATGAACAACTCGGAGAAAGATGCAGAGGAAAGAATGTGTTCTATTTTGGGTTAACTTAGACGAAGAATTTCTTATAGTCAGTAGAGTTAGGAGATAAATAGGTTGAACAAATGAATTTAGTTGTAGAATTGAAGGAGAGATTAAGCCATAAAGCATAGAATTCAGAAAACTCCAAGCAAAAAAGATACGAAAACAAACATCATCGTTGCGCACATATACACAACATCCGCTATTGGTTGAAAATTTAGGATAGTGACAATAGGAGGAAACAGAGTAAGATTTGCTGTTAAAGCACTCAAGCACCTGAGTTTGGTTTAAGAACAAGAGATCAGGTCGAGAAGAAGAGAGGTGGTGTTCGACAAAGTGAGTGGTGGTGCTGTGTAAGAAATATATATATATATATATATATATATATATATATATATATATATATATATATATATATATATATATATATATATATATATATATATATATATATATATATATATATATATATATATATATATATATAATAAGCACAATGAGACACACTTGCATAACTTATCTACATAAAGTACGCATATATGTATACATGCATATAAGTATATAATCTTTATATATGTATGTAAGCATGTATGTATTTATGCTTGAACAATGAGTACGTATGAATGATTTTTTATATATCTCATCTTCTGGGTATAGCCCGTAGGCCAACCAATTTTCTCCAGAGTTAGAAATTTTCTGAAACGTTGCTAATTAACTTTATTTAATTAAATTATATATATATATATATATATATATATATATATATATATATATATATATATATATATATATATATATATATATATATATATATATATATATATATATATATATATATATATATAATATATGTGTGTGTGTGTGTGTAAATAGTTTCTTAGTTCTAAAAACGTAATTTCGACTTCTTGATCTTAATTAATTCTGAAAAGATACATTAATCTGTTGATATTCCTCACATGGCTCTGAAAATTTGTGCTCTTGATCTTAAACCCAGCCTTGGTAAAGTTTTTCTTTCTACTTCTACTTTCCTTTCCTGCTGTAAACGGGTGTTCATTCAGCTTGTGATGAACAAGAAGTCCACTTCACAACTCTTTTATTATCTTTCCATTTTTTAACTCCGTTTCGATCTTATCCTTAAGGTTTGGAAATATGTCAATTCTTCTAATTTTACCTCAGAATATCAGTACGGCTCCCGTAAAGAACGCTGAATGGTAATATTTTTTCTCTTCTCTCACTGTTAGTCCTCTACTCTTCGGCATTCAGTGTATTTTTTACTATGATTATTGATATATCGAAAGCTTTTTATAAAGTCTGGCATAAAGTTTGGATTTCTAAATTTCACTCTTTCGGTCATTATACATCTCCCTGTAACTTTCTCACTGATTTTCGTTTCGGTTGTTCAGTAGCAGCTGTTGGAGATGACCATCGTTGATTCTTTAAATGTATAAATAGAATTTTTTCTCAGGAATCTGTCCAATCTCTTTTTCTACTTTTCATTAAAGACTCTCTCGTTATTTTCATCACTCTCCCTTGCTCAACAGCAAATATTTATTGCTGGGGTAGGAAAAACTCAGTTCCTCGATCTTTCTACTAGACATAATCTTCCACACAACTTTGACGTCTTCTTCGAAAACACAGCTCAAACCTCGTTTGTTCTTAAAATTTTTGGCGTTTCTTTTTCTTGTGATCTTTCTTGGAAGGATCACATTGCTCTTCTTTCTAAACAAGCCTCTAGGAGGTTGAGTGTCTGAGGAATCTTCAAAATTTATTCACTCTACCCTAGTTGTTTGCTCTTTATAAACATGCTGGTCTTAAATTTTTTCCAATTCCAAAAAATTTCTCAACTCTGGTGGAAACTGGTAGGTCTCCGATCTTTGCCTACCAGATGAAATTATATATATATATATATATATATATATATAATATATATATATATATATATATATATATATATATATATATATATATATATATATATATATATATATATATATATATATATATATGTAATTTTTTTTTTTATATCACCACTGTTGGGCAAAGGCCGGAGGCCTACTAAAATTCCACCAGAGTTAGAGGGAAAGACGGAAGAATGGTCAAATTAAAGGCCGAAGTGACCTTATACACGACGTTTGAAGGTGTGTAAGTCATAGGAAGTTGGAAAAATAGAAGGGAGTGTGTTCCAGACTTTACCGGTAGAGTACATGTAGGACAGAGCATAGCGGTTGAGTCTGGGGTCAGAGAGTTGGACAGAGAAAGGATGTGACTGTGTAGAAAGTCGAGTGGCACGAGCCCTCCTCAGTGGAGGAGGTATGCGGGGAGAGAATTCAGCAGAGCAGTGTCCATTGTAATAGCGATAGTATAGAGAGAGTGACGCAGCAATTCGACGGGCAGAAAGAGATTGAAGAGAGTTAGTAAGAGCAGGAGAGTTGATGAGACGAAATGCCCTAGACTCCACCTTCTCTAGGAAAGCTGTATGTGTGGAACCACCCCAGATGTGCAAAGCATACTCCACACAGGGGCGAACAACACCCCTATACAGAGCAAGCAACTGGGGTGGAGTGAAGAAATACTGAAGGCGCCTCAGAACACCTAACCTCTTAGAAGCTTGTTTAGAAAGAGAGGTAATGTGATCTTTCCAAGAAAGATCACGAGAAAAGGAAACACCGAGAATATTAAGAACAGATGAAGGTCTGAGTTGAGTGTTTTCGAAGAAGATATCATAGTTGTGTAGAAGATTTTGTCGAGTAGTGAGATGGAGGAATTGAGTTTTGGTGGCATTGAAAACAACCATGTTCTTTCTGCCCCAATTAAAAATACGAGATAGATCAGAGGTCAGCTGCCCCAAGGCAACCCTCCTTGCGTCTAGTAACTGTTGTTGAGAGGGGCGTCCTTTCAAATTGAAAAGAGTAATGAAGGGTGGAGTCATCAGCATAGGAGTGGATAGGAGATGAAGTAACAGAGAGAAGGTCATTAATGAAAAGTAGAAAAAGTGTTAGTGATAGGACATATCCTTGAGGAACATCACTATTAATAGATTTAAAGGAAGAACGGTGGCCGTCTACAACTGCTGCTATAGAACGACCGGAAAGGAAATCAGAGAGAAGGATAGATTCCGAAAGAGGGAAGTTTGGAAATCAAAGCTTTGAGCCAGACTCTTTCGAAAGCTTTCGATATGTCTAGCGCAACAGCAAAAGATTCACCGAAATGCCGAAGAGCGGAGGACCAAGAGTCAGAGAGAAGGGAAAGGAGATCACCAGTAGAGTGTTTCTTACGAAAGCCATACTGGCGATCAGAGATAAGATTAGAAGAATTGAGATGTTTCCAAATCTTCCTGTTAAGGATAGATTCGAAAACTTTAGAAAGAACGGAGATTAAGGAAATGGGACGATAATTAGAGGGTTGAGAGGGGTCCCCCTTCTTCGGCACAGGCTGAATGAGCGCACGTTTCCAGCAAGAAGGGAAGGTTGAAGTAGAAAGACATAGACGAAAAGTTTACCAAGGCAGGGTGCAAGCTCGGAAGCACAAGTTTTGAGAACCACAGGAGGGATACCGTCAGGACCGTACGCCTTCTTAGTGTTAAGCTCAGAGAGAGCAGAAGTGACGTCTTTAGAAGAAATTATAATTTTAGGCGTAAATGAGTTGGAGGGGGTTGAAGGAGAAGGAACAGCTCTGGATTCGTCTAAGGTTGAGTTGGAAGCAAAAGTTTGAGCGAAGAGTTCAGCTTTAGAGGAAGGCAAAACGGCAGTTGTACCGTCAGAAGATACTATAGGAGGGAAAGAGGAAGAAGCAAAGTTAGAGTTGACATTTTTTGCAAAATGCCAGAAAGGGAGTGAGGAAGTAGAACCAGAAAGATTGTTGCATTTTAAACGGA
>SEYY01016055.1:5000-15000 GCA_009176605.1 Armadillidium nasatum
TTAGATCCGGAAAGACTTTTTCGAATTTTAGGTTAGGTGGATTGAATTCTCTTTTCAATAGCACTTAATATGCAATTAATTTGATTATATAAATTTTTGTAAAATGTTTAGCTCAAAGATCAGTAGTAGTATAAAAAACATTTTTGTAAACATTTTATATATTTTGTCGAGCTTTCAGAATCAACTTTTCCTTAAAAATATAAAGGAAATTTAGGCACTTTGTTGATCAGTGGTCTCAGTTCTTTTACATTTATGCAATCTAGTGATTTTAAGTTCAAATCTTTCAACATATTTGGAACATTGAAAATTGATTTATAATCATTGAAAAACTTTTCCAATTTTATTTTATAAATTTAGAGGACCCTCAAATTTAAGTGTCAAATGCATCACAGCTTAATCATAGCTTTTACTTTTACCTTACAACAGTGATGATTATCAATTACACCGTGTTTTCGATTGATAGAGACATCTTGATTTTTAGCACCAGCAACAAAATAGATTTAGCTGGCAACACTGTGAAGGAATTAAGATTTATTTTCCTACAAAGCTTTCAAAATGCTTCTACATTTGACTCGTGATTTGAGGCTTAATAAATTTAATTTCTGATTTTTCTTTAATTTCAAATATTCCTGTTAAATATAAAATAATATGGAATAATAACTTAAAACTTCGCAGTATAAGAGGAAACAGTGGAAATGATCTAAATATAGGGATTTTGAGGCTATATAAAAAAGTTAAATATCGATGTCTTTTAAATGTAAAATTAATTGCATTTAATAAGCGACATTATAAATAAACATTATTGCATGTCCAGGCACTAAATTATTGTTTAGATGTTTGGCGAGCATTTTAATTGGGTGAGCGTAAGACACTATAACGATACATTCATGAGAATGTTAGTTTTTTAGAATTTTAATTAGCATTGGTTTTAAATAAAATTGAAGGAAAAAAAATCAGATTTTTGTCAATGTTTCGATATGCACTCAAACTTTCATTTATCTTAATTAAGGAAGTCGTTTTTTCACGTACCAATTAAAATGTGTGTGTATTGATATAAATAATACAAGCAGGAATATTTTTAAAATAAATTTTCATATTAGTAGAGTTTAAAAATTCAAAACTTACTTCCTGTCCTGCAGATATCTTAATATAATGATTTTTCGTCAGTTTTTTTGGCATCCTGACTATATGATTAGGTAGTATAAAGTAGGGTTTTTCAAACTGGCCTGTTGAGAAACCCCGGAGCAGGGACAAAGGATTTTACGGAGCCCTAACTAGGGACCGGCCGGGGTTGCCTAAAATTTGTAAAGAGGTCAATAGCACTGATATTTTAGGTTAAGAAAATTAAATATAACTTTAATTGATATTTAATTTTAAGGAAGGAGTAGTATAGCCAACATTCGCTTAAATTATTGATTATATGCATTTTCTTCAAAAAAAAGTTTCTGAAAATTACAGATTTTGTATAATAAAAGTTTTAAAAAAAAGTACAAAAATGTAAAAAAAAAAAAAATTCCAATTCAAAAGTAATTCAACAGGTTTATTTAGGTAAGACCGTAAGTTAAAGTTTGAAAAAATGTAAGATTTAAAATTATCAATATAACCTGTTTTTATGCATATCATTGCTATTTTATTACACTGTGTATCAAACTTATATAGCTACATTATTTCAAAATTATTATTTTGTTTATACTTTGAGTCACTATGGCTAAAAGATCAGCTTCAGCAGTACGGGAGTACTTTACAATGTTTCAGGATAGGGTCGAAATATCTAAATGTAACATTTGCACTCAGGAAATTAGAAAAGGACCTTCGGATGGCCAAAGTAGAAATTTTTCAACCAAATCTTTATGAAGGCATCTAAAATCAAAACACAAAGATGAATATTTACTAGTGTATATAGTAGTCGAAGATGAGGGGACAAAAGAAAATTTTTGAAAAAACAAGAAAGAAATCTTAATTTTCTTATATTTTGTTTGATTTAATCCACCATTAATAAGTATAATTTGCCATTTTAACCCTATCAGGCAAACCCCGGTTTTCCCTGATTTTTAGCCGGGGTTTGCCGGGACCCTGGTCGGTCCATAGCCCTATCTACAATATATACCGTAATATATAATAATATTGTAATAATGCAAAATAAACATGACAAAAACTAAAATAATATTTTATTTTTAGCACTCATTTTCTAATTTTGAGCCTTTCAGTTACACATTCAATGCAAAGTGAAACCAGAACTCGAATAAATGTTATCATATTTTCTCTTTTTAGAAAATTTAAGTTTTTCAAGTGTCCACCTTCAATGAAAAAGTAGACTGCTTTTTTTCGACAGATTGTACACTACTTTCGTTTGCTTCATGCTCATTTTCTAATTTTTAGCCTTTCAGTTACACATTCAATGCAAAGTGAAACCAGAACTCGAATAAATGTTATCATATTTTCTCTTTTTAGAAAATTTAAGTTTTACAAGTGTCCACCTTCAATGAAAAAGTAGACTGCTTTTTTCGACAGATTGTACACTACTTTCGTTTGCTTCATGCTTTGTTTTTAACCACTTTTCTATTTTAAAGGTATAATGCATAATTACAACACACTTTTAAACAGTATGTATGGAAGGTCGTGTGTATTTTACAGCACTTTTAGCACATTGTCGTTAATTGATTACTGACATATACCAGTACAAAAACGGTGTCTGACGTGTTTCAACGTGTTGACAGATAAATAAAATAACATGTACGATAAATTTCCTTGATATCCCCGAAGTGTGAGGTAGTTACCAATTTTCCTTCTTTTTTCCCTATGAAATTTTGTCATTTTTAGCAAATTTATACAAATAATTTAAATATTCAAAGAATACCTGAGGAGCACCTTCTTGTTCACGGAGCATTAGGGCTCTGAGGAGCCCACTTTGGGAAACCATGATCTAGAGGTTAACTTTTGAAACAGGTAAAAATTTTTATTCATTCATGAAGATAAGTTTTGTGACAAGCAAACTACACTCGTTTTTACAAAAATTTAAATTTAACTATAAAATTTTTTAAAGTAAGGGCTCAGAGTTGGAATTATACATTTTAATTTTGTAATTAATTGGATATTTGTGACATTTATTTGAAGGTTTGACTTTGTTATTAGCTTACGGAAGATAGGCGTATTTAAAAACTCGGACATCTCTCGGAGATGCCATTTTTCTATACTTGAAATTGATTAATAAATTCTCTTTAACTCAGATATTTAGTTTTAAGTCTTTATGGTTTATGTGCGTTGCATCCCCCTCTCCTCCCACGCGTCTTTATGTCCTCTCTTATATTGCCGATTTTTAAGTATACGCGTCACTAAGGTTTTGTTTAAAAATATAGTTGGGTTGAATAGGTAACAGAATAAAAGAATAAATATTCACCTTTTAATTTTCAACTTTACCACGGAAGAAAGTAATAAAGAAATCCCAGTCCCCAATGATGTATATGGGTGTACGAAAAGTTTGTCCAAAAATATTTTCCCATTAAACCTTGGAGAATCATTCAAGTACGCTCATTTTTCATCCTCTAAGTCGAGAAAGCCAAGAAATATCCTTTTCTCAGTTCTTATCGGAAATTGACCGCCGCCTTTCCTTTAATTGTCAGGCGGACAAATCTGCCAGTGAACTAGTCATTGCAAAGAATGAGAGACCAACTGTTAAAGAGAAGAACGCACACTTCTCGGTGTTGGTTGGGCAAGACCAAGTCTAATACATATGCGTATTGAAATAGCTTCAAGTGTATGTGAATTTGTGTTTAGTTGCAACGAACTTGTTAATGAATAAAAACATAATCCAACTTCTAATATATGTAGTTAGTAGGGTACTGTAGGTTATAAATTAGTAAGTTATGGTAAAGCACTGTTCATACTATTTATAATGTTCCTCTCTGGGACAAATTTGTGAAGAAAAAAAAAAAATAAAATAAAATGGTATCTGAAACAGTTGGAAATAGTCAATTCCACAGAATTGACTATAAAAGAACTACCATTATACAAATGAAAGAGTCACCATTATACAAACGTTTCTCTTTTCGTAACTAGAACTAGAGTGATCAGTATTTTCGATAATCTGCCTTTATTTTCAGTGAAATCAAAATACATCCCGATATACGTATAAATCTTCCGGCTTCAGAGAGTGAATAATAAGTTCTCTTTTGTCTTCAGATTCATTCTTATTCTAGTTTTAAAAGAAAATAGGAACTACCTTTTGTAAGAGCAGCATTCTATGTTGAGGCATAAAATTTGTTCAGGTGCACTTAGTTGGTTAAAAAAATATAACCTTGCCAATTTTAGTCTGTCAACTTTTATAAAAAGAGTTCTTCAAGATATTTTATGTTCACAAAAAGTGTTAAGCAAGAATAAAAGTTTGCAAGTTTTGAGGTTTGTAACAGTCTAGTTTTAAAAAGTTGAATGTTAAGGTTGAAGAAACTCTTCATTAGGCCTTGTCTATGTAAGAATAAAATGGAAGTACAATAAATGACTTTGCGAAAGTAGGACCAGATTCAAGATAAGCAGAAGTGTATAAACTTTTGGGGACAATTGAAAAAAAAAGTTTTTGAAAAAACACTGGCTATATATGGAGATAAAAAAAAAAAGATTTTCATAAAAACACTGGCTATACATGGAGCTATTTGAAGTAAAGCGACAGGTGAGCAAATTTAATAAGGGAACCCCCTCTCCACAAAAAAAGAAATTGGGAACTAGTGGTGGGTTGTATCCTCAAAACTTTGGATATCGTGTACGCTGTCATTCGAATCTTTTAGTCCTGAATTAGCCCAGAACCACTGCACTAACGAACTTCAGTTGGAGAAATCCGTTTATGATCATAAGTTTGTGAGGGACAAGGTGATCATGAATTTAATCATGAGAATTTCACTTACAACATTAGAAAAGTCCAAGTGATCTTGATATCATGAAAGAATTTTCTTTGATTCGAAGTGATAGTATGAGCATGCATGCTTAAAGGAAAAATGCATTTGAATTCTAACTTGTTTTGTCAAATATTGTCATCTAGAACTTAAATAAGACTCAAACACGAGTAGAGATTCCTGAAAGGAAAGTATGTTCCACATAGATGTATGCGAAATCCATGGAAATTTTTTGTTAATTGAAAACATAAAATATTTCAAATTAAATGTTTAGCTATCTTCACGAAAGATGATTTGATTATCATGTGATAAGCATCATGTATTTTTTTTTTTTTTTTTTTTTTTTTGAGTTTAAGGAATTTGAAAAAAGGCTCCAGAAAGAGATGGTCACATTGTTAAGGAATTTATGGAATTTTTACCTTTGGGAAAGGTATTATGAAATATTGATATTTCACTGACGTTGTTGAATGATTAAAATATTAATATTGAAATACGTTGTATATAGCATTATATTTTCATTTATCTAGGAATGTAGTACTGCAAAGCAAATATAGATTACTTTTTGTTCGTCAATCTAAAAATATGAAAGTTTGGAGATAACCTGAATAGGCAATATATTTTTTATTTATAATGGTAGAACGGCGATTGTATGCTAGCGAGACAATTTTTAGAAGAGGTTAATAAGTTCTCAGTGGTATATCTTCTTTCAGGGTGGTTTTCCATAAACAATGAAGAGGGTTGTAACATCTCTTTTTCTACGTTTGGTTAAACTTTAACTCAAAATGTATATACCAAAATTGAAAAGAACTAGTATGTTGTATATATTATTATTATTATTATTATTATTATTATTATTATTATTATTAAGGCGTTTTCGCAAGATCGAGTATATATATAAAGGTCAGAGCCCTACTGATTTTAATCATAGTTTGGGAACTACCGGAAACCTAGAGTTACAGGCCGACATTCCTCGATACACAGAATTTGAAACTGTGCAAGTCAAAGGAAGGAAAAACATTAAGGGAGTGTATTCCAGATTTTACCAGTTGAATACATGCAAGATTGAACATAGCAATTAAATCTGCGTCAGAGAATTGGACAAAGAAACGATGAGACTGTTTAGAAAAGTTTGTAGCATGTATCTTCTCAGTGGGAGAGATATGCTACAAGAGAGTACAGAAGAGTAGTGTTCGTTGTATAATAAAGATAGTATGGACAGTTCGAAGGGCAGAAAGATACTGTAGAGAATTTGTGAGTCGGAAGAATTAAGACGAAAAGCCGTAGACTCCAACTTTTCTAGGAGAGCTGTATGAGTGAAGCTCCCCAGATGTGAGTCATATTCCATACAAGGGCGAACAACACCCCTATAAAGAGCTAGCAACGGGTAAGATGTGAAAAAATTACGAAGGCGTCAAAACACCCAACCTCTTGAAAGCTTATTTAGAAAGAGAAGTAATGTGATTCTTCTAAGAAAGATCACGAGAAAAAGGAACACTGGGTATATTAAGGACAGACAAAGGTTTGAGTTGTGTTTTCGAAGAAGTCGTTGTTGTGTGGAAGGTCGTGTCGAGTAGAGAGATTTAGGAACTTAGTTTTTGAGGCTCTGAAAATCACCTTGTTTTCTCTGCCCCAATTTGAAATACGAGAAAGATCAGAGGATAATTGCTCCAAGACTACTATGCTACCGTCAATTAACTGCCACTGAGAGGGGCCTTTCAAATTAAAAAGAATGATGAAGGGTGGAGTCATTAACATAGGAAGATAGTTGATGAAATTATTGAGAGGTCATAAATGAAAAGTAAAAGTTGGGGATAGGACAGATCTCTGAAGAATAATACTTAATAGTTTTAAATGAAATTATTGAGGTCATTAATGAAAAGTAAAAAGTTGAGTCTAGGACAGATCTCTGAGGAATAATATTCAATAGATTTAAAGGAAGAACAGTGACCGTCAAAAACAGCTGTTATTTAACGACCGAAAAGGAAATCATAGAGGAAATATTCCGAATGAGGAAAGTTTAGAAGTTAAAGTTTTATTCAACACTATCGAAGGCTTTCGATATATCCAGCGCGAGAGCAAAAGATTTACCGAAATGCTGAACAGTGGATGACCATGAATCAGAAAAAGGAAAGAAGGTCACCAGTAGAGCGTTTTTTGACGAAAACCATACTGGCATTAGAGCAAAAATTAGAATATTTGAGTTTCTAAATCTTCCTGTTAAAGATAAGTTCGGAAATATAGAAAGAATGTTGGTTGAAGAAATGGACGGTAGTTGAAGGGTTGAGAGGAGTTCCTCTTTTTAGGCACAGGCTGAATGAGCACTTTTCCAGAAAGAAGCGAAGGTTGAAGCAGAAAATATTACCAAGGCAGCATGCTTGAAAGCGAAAGTTTTAAAAACTACAGGAGGAATACCATCAATATCGTACGCCTTCTTAGTGTCAAGCTCAGAGAGAGCAGAAATGGTCTTCAGAAGAAACTACAAATTTAGGCATAAATGAGTCGGGGGGGGGGAGGGCTGGAGGAGAAGGTTTATCTTCGAAGTAGTCTAAAGTTAAATTAGATACAAAGTGTAAGCCAAGAGTTCAGCTTTAGAAGAAGGTAAACGGCACTTGTGCCGTCAAAAGATACAAGATGAGTGAAAGAGGAAGAATCATGTTTGAGTTGACATTTTTTGCAAAATATCAGAACTAGAAAGATTACAGCATTTTCTAATGGTTTAAGAGTTTTTGGAGTTACGAAGAATAGATTTTGAAAGATTCCGGGATGAAATATAAATTGCATGTTTCTGGAGTTTGAAGACGACGGTTATTCCTAAAGGTAGCATCCCTACTGCAAATAGCACGAAACCAATCAGAGTTAAACCAAGGTTTGTAAGTTTTAGTAGTAGGGAAAGATTTTGGAATGTACTCCTCCATACCACAGAGAATGACCTCAAAATGCACTCTGCACACTTAGAGAGACTTCTTTCACAGTAAATCAAAGTCCGACCAGCTTGCGGCACCGAAATGCCACAAACGTTTCCGCAATAGGGTGGGGATCTTTCTTGCGGAATGCTTGAAAAGATAGAAGACGATATTGAGATAAGAAGGTGATCGGAGAACCAAGAGGAGGAAAGAATTTAACAATATAAGGAGAAGGATTAGAAGTTAAACTCAACATTCCATAACTTTTTTTTTTTTTTTTTTTTTTTTTTATCTCCAAAGCTATCACAAATATGAGTAAGGAGCTGCACCAACTGCTCAAGGTCATTTGTTTTATGGAGAAGTGGAAGGCACTTTCTCCAGCTGCATCACGAGAGTTATAAGAAAGCCATTTGCGGTGTTGAACAGTGAAATACATAATGATTTCTGGGGAGCAGAAGGAGAGAATGTGCTCTATTTTGGATTTTAGATAGTCAAGGAATTTAAGATAGTCAGTAGGATATAAATAAACAGAACAAATGAATTTCGTCTTAGAAAAAATTAAAAATTCGCGATCGATACCATGAAACCAGTACATATTTATACTGAGTAAGCAAGTTTTCGTCATTTAATTAGCTACCCAGCCCTACATTACATCACTTACCGCGAGATAGCGGGTTATAAAAATTACTATTATAGTTTGCATTTAGATTTGTGGGATCATATTAGAGCTTTTTGTTTAGGTTGTCTGATCCTTCCCTCAACACTTATGGTTTCGGCAATTTTAGGCAGAGCCTCAATCAGTTGTAAATTTTTATTGGTCTCCTGTTGAGAAAACTAACGACAAGAGAGATTTTCTGAGAGCCACAGAGTTACAATATATTATAATTTTTGGGGGAATTATAGATGCAATTAGTTTTGTAGGTGAAAACAAACAAGTCAAAACAAGAATATTCAGGTCGTATATAGGTTTCCAGGACTGCTAGTGCGGATCTGTAGGCAGGTTGTGGAATAACTTACAAATCGAGAGAGTTCCAAAGAATACATTTGTCTGTTACCCGTGGCGTGAATGTGTTCCGCGAGTCTCATCCGTAATATGGAGATTTTTTTTTCTCATGAAGTTTTGAAAAAAAAAAAATATTGACTCAAATAAGTATAACTTTTTCATCTCGTGGGAAATAAGTTTTCTCAGTAATTTAGATTAATGTAGATCGTGCTGATGATATTAGTCAACGCCCTAACTGTAAAATTATTCGATAATGTGGCTAACGCAGTACGAAGGAAAGTTCGTTTCTTTCCTGTACGAAGATTGTACCATGTTTGGATGAAAGACTTAGTTATCCTTAGAAAGCAAGGGAAGAGTCGTTACTTTACTCTTGCTTGTCAAGCGATATCGAAATCGTCTCTGGCAAGCGCATCATCGTGAGGAAGAGTTGAATCAGTTTTGTTGTAGTTGAATTGGTAAAGCATATTAGGCTTCAAAATACTGACGAAACTGCAATATCAATATAAACATTTTTGATCTGTTATTATCATACTGTGATAGCTTTCACTGAAGTCGCTATAGATCGGTAAAATCGCGCAGCATTAAAAACTAAAATATATTGATAGTTTAAATTTTAAAAGGTTGTAAACATGAATTATATTCATTATGTATGATATGCGTATACCTTAAAATCTCATTTTATTATAATATATATATATATATATATATATATATATATATATATATATATATATATATATATATATATATATATATATATATATATATATATATATATATATATATTATATATATTTTTTTCCAGAAAAAATGAATTTTCAAAGTTTAATCAGCAGTCCAGCTTACAAACAAGAGCCAGATAGTTTTAACAGTACTTGTACAGATAGCTATCTAAGCCCGCCACCAAGTCCTAAGAGTCCACTAAGGACTGAAGAGAATGAAAATGACGAATTTCAAGAAAGTTTTAAATTTAATACTCCTGCTTCTCCTTTTAAGGTTAAACTGCCATTTAATAATTCTAAGTTTGTAAATTCTAAAGATTTTCCAACATGGTTTACAAACGAGAAGCACAATGTCAATCCGGAAAGTTCAGCATCAATCAGTAAACTTTCCAAAGAAAAACTTTACCCAAATTGGTTTAAAGGTGTAAATGATGCAAAACCAAATTCTGAGTCACCCAAAAAGAAGAAAAAGTCTCTTTTTGTAAAAAA
>SEYY01016055.1:20000-25674 GCA_009176605.1 Armadillidium nasatum
TTCTGCTTTAGCAATGTCTACAGTTTCATTGGTCAAAAAATAATATGGGGAACTTTTAATTTATTTTGATAACTAAACACTTATAATCGAACATCAGTTTTATAAAATCTCGTTCTGGACCCTTTGAGAAATATAATTCAGTTTTCGAAGAATTATGTAAAATTTCTTGTAGCGCAGCATATTCACAGCTTCAGCATCAAAAACAAACAAAATGTGTAATACATCTGATTCTGTAACTGCGTCTCTAATTGGTAATTCATGGACTACACAAAAAAGAAGACTCCTTATTATACAAAATAATATATCTTTGTTTTTGTGCTAACTGTATTCTTGGCAGAATCAAATTGCTCATTGATAACAAGTTACTACCATTGTGTCAATACTATATTCTTAATTTATGCTACTAAATATACACCTTAAACACCCTATTATAAAAATTTGCAGCTGAATTTTGCTCAGTTTAAAGTTTTCTCTGAAAGTAAAATGTTGAATTAAGGATACGGTTAACTAATCTAAGACACTTACAATAATTGGTTTCGAATGATGCTGCTTCTTGAAGTTCTTAAGACACAATTACATATTTAAGAAAAGTGGAGACAAAGTAGAAAATTTATTTGAAAGATTATGGTAGTAAAGTTTAAAGAAAATAAAATAATTCAACTCACCCACGGGCAGATTGTACATATAATTTATATACATGAGGGATTGCTCTAGTAGGGAAAATATCCACAATAGGCGATAGTTTTTAAATTTTACGTAGGGTTTTGCATGGGGCTTAATGGGTTTCTCTATTGGTTTTTCCATAGGCGATAAAAGGTTTGCTATTGATAAACTTATGCTAAATTCCTCAGCAAAGTCTACTTACAAAAATACCTTTGACACCCTTAGTTCTTTCATAGGAACCTATTGGGGTTTGATTGCATGAGGCCCTATGATGACCCATTGGTTTTATCATAGATCCTTATTAAAAAAAAATTATGAGTGCAATGTGAGCTAAATGTAAATGAGAGAATAAAAAAATGCAGGCCAAGAATAAATTCCTTTTTGAAAACTGCAGAATTTCAAGAGGTTTCGCATGAAACCACTTAAAGCTGAGCAACTTATCCAAGAAATGACTGGAGTTTAGAACATAGGACAAACAAAGATGGTGCATTATCTCCCAACTCTGTATCAATAATTGTGTGTTGTTTTACACTGGTTTGGAAGTGGGGCCCAATATCATATAATAGGATACATGCATGGGATTAATACATCCAAGGTTTGAAGGGTTGTGATTAACGTTGCGAGGGTGATTAATAGACACATATTTAATAAATATGTTTCATGGCAACCAAATATTGGTAAGGTACATGAAAAAATTTATGAAGTTGACAACTTTCCTATGTTTGTGGGATTATTGATGAATCTCTAGTACTTACTGGTTTACCAATAGTAAATGAAGAAGCATTTGTGGACAGAAGAAGTTAGGTTAAATAATAAATCACAAAATTCCATTAAAGTAGTGTCTTGCCAAGCCACATTGGTATATGAGACTGACCCTTATGCTTCACTACTAGTCCTCCATTACCCACCAGTGACGATGATGATGACAATGACGATGACAACGACGATTAATCATCCCATCACTAATATATATATATATATATATATATATATATATATATATATATATATATATATATATATATATATATATATATATATATATATATATATATATATATATATATTGTATTGTAGCATATGTGACTCGCCTGGATAATGAACAGAGAACATATACACAATGAAAAGAATTCATATAAACCTATGTAATACGTCATAATTTGTGAGATACAGAATTAAAAGAAGGTTAACACTGATAGTTTAAATTTTTTATGTATTTAAGTTCAATGTTGGTTTTGTAACACTAGAGAATTATAAAACAGTAATGAGGAGGGAAGCAAAAATGCAACCAAAAAAAAATTAAAAAAACTAAAGAAACTAAAACAAGTACACAAGATAACGTGTTTGATAAAATATCTTATGGAAATGTGTTGGTTGATCTTTGTTTTTGTTTACGTTGTTACTTTTTTCATTTCATTTCTTATTACTGTCTATTGTTGTATAATTCACTATTGTATTCATTGGCGTAACTAGAAAATTTTTCTGGAGGGTCAGAATCAGAGAATCTCAGTTGGTTTGTTATGGTTTTCTTACAAACTAACTGAGATTTTTTTTTATTTTTATTAATTGCTTTAAATAATAGATATATATAATATATATATATATATATATATATATATATATATATAATATATATATATATTATATATATATATATATATATATATATATATATATATATATATAATTACAGAAACAATATACAAGTGGGGGATATATATATATATATATATATATATATATTATATATAATATATTTATATATATTATATATATAATATATATATATTATATATTTATTTATATATATAATATATTAAGGGATTTAATTTAGGTTAGTTCATTAAAATGTTTTGTAATATTTCTAAACGCAAATGCATCGACTTTCACAGTTTTCCGTAAGTTTGAGAAATCTTTAAAAATAGTTGATTTTCGCTTTACCTTTAATGATTAATTTTTATTAGTTAAACATATTTTTATTTGGGTTATGTTACATACATATTGTATAATGTAATAAATATTTATAATTTTCTAGTTATTTTATTATTGAGTTAGAAGTTTAGAGGTTGGATAATATTTATTTTAATGCATTTTTATTCAGTTTCCCTACAGTTAACTACTTAATATCATAATAAAAGTTATATAGTATTTTAATATGTTAAAGCGTTAATATATATATTTTTAAGAATTTTTTATATTTATTAAATTTAAGTTTTAAAACGGCATCTTAAAATTTAAAAAAAAGATTTTTCCTTAAGAATAAAAGGCTTTTTTATCATATTATTACTTTATTATATGTTTTTATTTATTTTGTCTTTTTATTTTTATAGTCTGTTATAAGTAGTTTTCATTTTTATCAAAGGTTTTATTATTAATATTCTCATTCGCTCATAATAAATTGTTGAAATCGAGTTTAAAGCAGATTAAGTTTCCTTTCGTAAAAGACGTGTTAAAAGATTTCGTTTAATATGAGATATGATATTTTATTGAAGTTTTTTTTTTTGATTTATTTATATATTTATATATATATTATATATATATATATATATATATATATATTATATATATATATATATATATATATATATATATATATATATATATATATATTTTTTTTTTTTTTTTTTTTTTTTTTTTTTTTTTTTTTTGAGGAAAGAAACATTATATGAAGGAATGAACCTGCTTTCCTTTCAACGATTACAACCCAACCTTATCGGCAAGACCGAAGCGTCTTCAGAGACAAAGCAGTTCCTCCAGGGATAGTTAGCGTAGAAGCAACGCAAAGCCCCCCAGTCAGACCGATCAAGTGCCAGAAGAATTAGCAGGTGGAGCAGTTGGAGAGAAATAAAAATTAGCAAATTGGTTAAAGCGGTGTTTTATAGAGAGAAGGACTAGTAGTGAAGCATAAGTCAAGAATGTTCAAGAATTGGTTTGAACGATCCGGAATGTGTGTTGATTCTTTACATTTAATATTCTGTTGAAAGTTCTAAATGTTTCCATTTACTTATTTTCTAATTATAGAAATAAATGCTTTATTTATTTATTTTTTTAATTTTAGTGCTTAGAGTTCCAACGCTAAAAATTTATATATTTTTTTAATTTATTTTAATATTTATCTTAATAATATAATAATAAATATAAAATAACAGCACAGAACCATAAAATATATTTAAAAATAATAGTATAATATAGTCAAAGCTTGCCCTAGTAATATTGTAAACTTTGATTTAGTTTACTTGATTTTTAAAAAAAAAATTTAAATATAGTGAATTGGTTCAGTCAGTCTCATTTTCGTCATTTAAAATATCAAAAAATTTAAAATAGCTTGTACTTTTTTTTTAAAAAATTACAATTTAAATAACTTACTTAATTATAAGCTAATTAACTAATTATATTTACTTATATACTATATTTGCTTATTAATTATTACTTAGGCGAAACTTACTAATAAAAATGTAAACTAAAAAATCAATAATAAAAATAGAAAAATCACGATTTTTAAATTAATTCATATATATATATATATATATATATATATAATATATATATATATATATAATATATATATATATATATATATTATATATATTATATATAATATAATTATAATAAAAATCCTAACCCTATACATAAGTCAAACTTTAATAAAGCCATTGGTTATTTTCTTTTGAGACTCATGCCATTAATAATATGATTTTCGACTATATGCCGAAAAATCTATGTGACCTACGTAGTTTCTACTGGTGGATATAGAATCCCATAAACATACAACAAAACCTATGGACAATTTTTTATAGGTAGTAAAAGAAGAAAATTCTTACAATATTGTAAAATCCAAGCGTATAGCGCAACAAAAGCTTGTATTATAAGTTAAAATTTACTAATATTTTTAATTTTGCTACATGTAATTTGTAGATTTTCGATTTTCGATTATGCAACAAAATGGTACTAATATTTTCCCTTTGACAACGTGTAAGTTCTAGACTTGTAATTTTCGATTATGAAACAAAATTTTACAAGTCGCAAGAATTTTAGTAATACTATTAACATAATTTATTATGCAATAGGGCCCCTGGCACGGTTACCAATTATTGAGAGTTGATGTGCGTGTTGAGGATTAAGACTGAAGGTTGGTATTGAAAGAAACCATCAACTACTCGCCCAGCCATGTACCACCTGCACAGTAGAGTGCTCTTTCTGTATTCTGCGAAGGATCAAGGCTTGGCAACGGAGCACTATGTTAGAGGACAGTTTAAACGGGCTGGCTATGATGAGTATACACAGAAAATTTTATGTTTGACAATTATATTACTTTATTCAAACAGTAGTTGATAAATTTGCCATAAACCCAAGAAAACTACTTTTTTTAATAAAATCAATTATTTGCAACTGTTCCATACTGTGAATTATTTATCATTATATATTACATTTGATATGCAATAGGTAGTATTAATAAATAAAAATTAATTAAATATTAATTATCTCCTCATCCATATGTTTCTAGTTTAATATGTCTGCTTCTTTCCCTGTAAGTTCTATAAAATTTTAAACTGCCCCTCCCACAGCTTGGAAGCTGGCGACGCCCATGTATGTATGCATGTAAGTATGATACAAAAATAAATAATATACTTGCTGTTAATCAGCTTCTTTATTTCACTATCAGAAGAATTTCTTCTGGTTTTAAAAATTTTATTAGTTTTCTTCTTGAACAACGTCAGTGGATTGAGAAATTTGGGGGAAAAATTATTACTTTGGGGAATTATTCCTGATAAGACTTTCATAATGGATCCCGGGTTTATTATTATTTTGTACGGATCTCTTATGTCAGACTTTGGCGATTTATTCCATAGTGACGGGTAGTCCTGAGATGGATGAATTGTTCCAAAAATATTTGTTGATGGTTGCATTGGTGGGACACTGTTTGGTAACCATGAACCAAAACTCATTGTCATAATGTTCAAAATAATAAAGAGTTTCATTATTTAAATTAAAAGTAAAAGCTAAAAGTTGA
>SEYY01016056.1:10000-17500 GCA_009176605.1 Armadillidium nasatum
GTAGGATGGCTCGGCAAGATCCTCGTAGTAATAGAATGGGTGCGAGATCACAGCCATCTTTGGAAAGTCAGCAGGGTCTTATTTCTCAATTTGTAAATCAAGGTGGAGTCGTGCAATATTCAGGAAGTGAAGATGGAGTTACTGATACTCCTATGACTGCAATTTATAGAAGATATGATAATATAAATCCTGGATCTTTCCTTAGTAATGAAGATGTTGAGAAACAGTTAAGTAGTCCGAGTGATCATGATATGGAAATTTTGCAGCCTGTAGATCAATGTAATAGTGGGCTTTACCAAAATTCTAATCGTCAATTTTATTCAGTGGCTTCTGGTTCTAAAGACTGAAGTCATGAAGGTCCGAGTAATCCTGTTTATCAAAGGAATGTAGGCATACATCCTGGTCCTTATTTGATGCATGGAGGGAGTAGGATGGCTCGGCAAGATCCTCGTAGTAATAGAATGGGTGCGAGATC
This sequence comes from Armadillidium nasatum, assembly GCA_009176605.1. Taxonomy (NCBI): domain Eukaryota; kingdom Metazoa; phylum Arthropoda; class Malacostraca; order Isopoda; family Armadillidiidae; genus Armadillidium; species Armadillidium nasatum. The sequence goes on from SEYY01016056.1 coordinate 10,476, forward strand.
ACAGCCATCTTTGGAAAGTCAGCAGGGTCCTATTTCTCAATTTGTAAATCAAGGTGGAGTCGTGCAATATTCAGGAAGTGAAGATAGGGTTACTGATACTCCTATGACTGCAATTTACAGAAGATTTGATAATATAAATCCTGGATCTTTCCTTAGTAATGAAGATGTTGAAAAACAGTTAAGTAGTCCGAGTGATCATGATATGGAAATTTTGCAGCCTGTAGATCAATGTAATAGTGGGCTTCACCAAATTTCTAATCGTCAATTTTATTCAGTGGCTTCTGGTTCTAAAGACTGAAGTCATGAAGGTCCGAGTAATCCTGTTTATCAAAGGAATGTAGGCATACATCCTGGTCCTTATTTGATGCATGGAGGGAGTAGGATGGCTCGGCAAGATCCTCGTAGTAATAGAATGGGTGCGAGATCACAGCCATCTTTGGAAAGTCAGCAGGGTCCTATTTCTCAATTTGTAAATCAAGGTGGAGTCGTGCAATATTCAGGAAGTGAAGATGGAGTTACTGATACTCCTATGACTGCAATTTATAGAAGATATGATAATATAAATCCTGGATCTTTCCTTAGTAATGAAGATGTTGAGAAACAGTTAAGTAGTCCGAGTGATCATGATATGGAAATTTTGCAGCCTGTAGATCAATGTAATAGTGGGCTGGACCAAAATTCTAATCGTCAATTTTATTCAGTGGCTTCTGGTTCTAAAGACTGAAGTCATGAAGGTCCGAGTAATCCTGTTTATCAAAGGAATGTAGGCATACATCCTGGTCCTTATTTGATGCATGGAGGGAGTAGGATGGCTCGGCAAGATCCTCGTAGTAATAGAATGGGTGCGAGATCACAGCCATCTTTGGAAAGTCAGCAGGGTCCTATTTCTCAATTTGTAAATCAAGGTAGAGTCGTGCAATATTCAGGAAGTGAAGATAGAGTTACTGATACTCCTATGACTGCAATTTATAGAAGATATGATAATATAAATCCTGGATCTTTCCTTAGTAATGAAGATGTTGAGAAACAGTTAAGTAGTCCGAGTGATCATGATATGGAAATTTTGCAGCCTGTAGATCAATGTAATAGTGGGCTGGACCAAAATTCTAATCGTCAATTTTATTCAGTGGCTTCTGGTTCTAAAGACTGAAGTCATGAAGGTCCGAGTAATCCTGTTTATCAAAGGAATGTAGGCATACATCCTGGTCCTTATTTGATGCATGGAGGGAGTAGGATGGCTCGGCAAGATCCTCGTAGTAATAGAATGGGTGCGAGATCACAGCCATCTTTGGAAAGTCAGCAGGGTCCTATTTCTCAATTTGTAAATCAAGGTGGAGTCGTGCAATATTCAGGAAGTGAAGATAGGGTTACTGATACTCCTATGACTGCAATTTATAGAAGATTTGATAATATAAATCCTGGATCTTTCCTTAGTAATGAAGATGTTGAGAAACAGTTAAGTAGTCCGAGTGATCATGATATGGAAATTTTGCAGCCTGTAGATCAATGTAATAGTGGGCTGGACCAAAATTCTAATCGTCAATTTTATTCAGTGGCTTCTGGTTCTAAAGACTTAAGTCATGAAGGTCCGAGTAATCCTGTTTATCAAAGGAATGTAGGCATACATCCTGGTCCTTATTTGATGCATGGAGGGAGTAGGATGGCTCGGCAAGATCCTCGTAGTAATAGAATGGGTGCGAGATCACAGCCATCTTTGGAAAGTCAGCAGGGTCCTATTTCTCAATTTGTAAATCAAGGTGGAGTCGTGCAATATTCAGGAAGTGAAGATGGAGTTACTGATACTCCTATGACTGCAATTTATAGAAGATATGATAATATAAATCCTGGATCTTTCCTTAGTAATGAAGATGTTGAGAAACAGTTAAGTAGTCCGAGTGATCATGATATGGAAATTTTGCAGCCTGTAGATCAATGTAATAGTGGGCTGGACCAAAATTCTAATCGTCAATTTTATTCAGTGGCTTCTGGTTCTAAAGACTGAAGTCATGAAGGTCCGAGTAATCCTGTTTATCAAAGGAATGTAGGCATACATCCTGGTCCTTATTTGATGCATGGAGGGAGTAGGATGGCTCGGCAAGATCCTCGTAGTAATAGAATGGGTGCGAGATCACAGCCATCTTTGGAAAGTCAGCAGGGTCCTATTTCTCAATTTGTAAATCAAGGTAGAGTCGTGCAATATTCAGGAAGTGAAGATAGAGTTACTGATACTCCTATGACCGCAATTTATAGAAGATTTGATAATATAAATCCTGGATCTTTCCTTAGTAATGAAGATGTTGAGAAACAGTTAAGTAGTCCGAGTGATCATGATATGGAAATTTTGCAGCCTGTAGATCAATGTAATAGTGGGCTGGACCCAAATTCTAATAGAATGGGTGCGAGATCACAGCCATCTTTGGAAAATCAGCAGGGTTCTATTAAGGTTGGGGATGATGGGGAATGGACTATTTTACATAAAGCTCTTACAGGTAATACAAATGACATAAAAATTCTGCTTAAGGAACGTAAAGACATTGAAAAACTGTTAGGTCGAAGTAGCAAAGGTGAGTACTTTTCTCAGCAGGAAATGAAAACTTTACTCAAAAAAGTTAAGTTTGATGTTAATGCACAAAATAACAATGGGGAAACCATGTTACATTTGCTTGGTAATGTAGTTTATGTGAATTTAATTAGTCTTCTATTACAATTAAGTGAAACTGATATTAGTATAAAAGATAATGAAGGGAGGACTCCTTTGCTTTCCGCTATAAGCTCACCAGAAAAAATGCAAGCCCTATTGGAAGGTACAATAGTAGATGTTAATGCACAAGATGACGGAGGAAAAACACTTCTGCATCATGCTGCTTATTCTCAAAGTAGTTATGTAATTAAAATCCTATTAGAAATACAAATGCCTAACAGAGAAGGAGGAAGTAAGAGGAAGAAAGGCAGACATGCAAACAGAGAAAATGAGAGAGAAGGCGAGAGAGATTCAGAGATATTCAAAGAGATTTAGGGAGACAGACGAACACAAACACAGATAGGCACAGAGACACTCAGAGAAACACAGACAGAATAATTTCCCTGCTTGAAAGTAGAAAAACCAGTATGAAAGGTAGATAAAAAGGAAAAAATTATTGAAAGCCAAATTAGACAATCTTATTACCCTTGTAAGCATAAACATGTTATTTTTTTCCATTGCATATAAAAATAAAAGTTGTTTTAATTAAATAATAATGAAAATAATTTTATCAATAAATTGATAGTTTTGTTACTTTAATTATATGCAGTTATACTGGTGATATATATATATATATATATATATATATATATATATATATATATATATATATATATATATATATATATATATATATATATATATATATATATATATATATATATATATATATATATATATATATATATATATATATATATATATATATATATATATATATATATATATATATATATATATATATATATATATATATATATATATATATATATATATATATATATATATATATATATATATATAAAGCGGAATTAGCTATTTCTCATTAGGATATATTTCTCATAATTTCCCCTCAAACACTTTTCATTACTTTTATTTATGAGGGAAAAGGGGAAGATTTCCTTAAACAAAAAGTTAATTAGTTTTTAGTCTTTTAAAAATTTATTTGAGAAGTATTTTCTAAATATTTATATAATTCAATTTTAATTTATTTATTATAATTTACCTTATTAATTATTTTTTTTTTTTTTTTATTATTGTTACTATTATTATTATTTTAATTACTATTATTATTATTATTATTATTATTATTATTATTATTATTATTATTATTATTATTATTATTATTATTATTATCGTTATTGCTAATTTATTTGGGAAGTATTTTGTAAATATTTATATTTTTCAATTTTAATTTAGTGATTATAGTTTTTTTATTAATTATTGTTGTTATTGTATTTATTATTATTATTATTATTATTATTATTATTATTATTATTATTATTATTATTATTATTATTATTATTAGCGCTATTGCTATTGTTATTATTATTAGTATTATTATTTTTATTGTTATAGTTATTTTTAATATTAATTATCTACTTATTATTATCATTATTATTAGCAGTAGTAGTAGTAGTATTTTTGATTATCATTATTATTTATAATTATCATTTTCAATATCAAATTTTATTTGTTACTATTATTTTTATATTATTATTATTATTATTATTTATTATTATTTTTATTATTATTTTTTTCGCAATTATTGTAATTATTATTGTTAAAATTATTATTATTATTATTATATATATATATATATATATATATATATATATATATATATATATATATATATATATATATATATATATATATATATATATATATATATATATATATATATATATATATATATATATATATATATATATATATATTATATATATTATATATTATTATTATTATTATTATTATTATTATTATTATTTATATATTTTATCATTATTAGCATCATTATCAATATTATTTATAATTATCATTTTCATTTTTTTAAAATTTTATTTGCTACTATTTTTATATTATTATTATTATTATTATTATTATTATCATTATTATTATTATTATTATTATTATTATAATTATTATTAATTATTATTATTATTATATTAATATTATTATTTTTTGGCAATTATTGTAACTTATTATTTATTATATATATATATATATATATATATATATATATATATATATATATATATATATATATATATATATATATATATATATATATATATATATATATATATATATATATATATATATATATATATATATATATATATATATATATATATATATGCAGGATATTAATATTACTTCACAATGGAAAATAAATCTAAGAAAATAGATTACTTAAATAATAATTAGTGGCAATTTTAAAAGAACAGTTTTTTTGTCTTCACTGTTTTTAAATAAATGCAGTATTATATAAGAATGATTGTTATTTTTATCTATATTTTTCAGAATTCTCTTTATCTTTATATTTTTTATGTTTTCTTTTTCTAACTGTTTTCCTTTTCTTATTTTTTTTTCTTATTCTTCTATTTTGTTTTCTTTTTCTGTTTGTTTTCCTTTTACTCTTCATTTTTATTTTATTGTTTTTTTTTTGTTTTTTTTGGTGTCTTTCTTTCTTTTTGACTTATTCGCTTTTTCTTTTTTTCCTTTGTGGTTTTTCTTCTGCTCTTTCTCCTTGTTTTCTTTTAATTTCTTACTGTTTCTCTTATTTTCAATTTCTTTCTCTTTCTAGTTCTCATAATTTTTCTTTTTCTCTTTTCTCTCTCTCTCTCTTTCACTATCTATCGCTCTTTTTTTCTCTCCCTCTTTCTCTCTCTCGTTCTTTTTCTTATTCTTCCTTTTCCCCTCTATTTTTCTCTCTATTTCCATTCATTTATTCTTCATTTCTTTACGATAGCAGATCTAGAAATTTGACCTTTTAGCATCACCGTTGAAAATTATCTCGGCTAAAATCTCTCTTCTCTAATATCTCTTAACAATAGACTCTTAAGATGAGATTTTCTTCTCTCAAAATAGCGACTTCTCATCTTTCTCACAATATCTATTACACTTTAAAGAAGATCGTATCGTAGAATATTCATCACAGATAGGGTCCGAATGCGCAAGTCTCTTTCACTTTGTTTCTAGGTCAAATCATTTCAACTTAGGTTTGAAGTATCGGTAAGAATGTAGTTTGAGAAACCAGAATAGAAATAAACTTCGAAAAAAGAGTTGACTTTGAATTTATTATTATTATTTGTTGTTGTTATTATTATTATTATTATTATTATTATTATTATTATTATTATTATTATTATTATTATTATTATTATTATTATTATTATTATTATTATTATTATTATTATTATTATTATTATTATTTATTATTATTATTATTATTATTATTATTATTATTATTATTATTTATTATTATTATTATTATTATTATTATCGATAGTTTTTATTTATTTTTATTATTATAATTATTATTATTATTATTATTAATATTATTAGTTTTAGTATTAGTATTATTATTAGCATTATTAGTATTAGTATTATAGTCAGTTTTTTATTTATTATTTCTGTTGTTATTGTTATTTTTGATATTATTGTTTTTGTTGATGCTACTGTTAATATTAATTTTATTATTATTATTATAATTCAATCAAATCAAAATCAAAATCCTTCCTCCAGGAAGGGTTAATAGCCCTGTCAGTAGGTTCATTCGAGAATGAACCAAGGGTGTCACAAAACATCTGCTGGCTGGCTAGGCCTATCGCGGATGCCAAATTTGACTCCACCAGAGCAAGCACACCCTGGTTTACTTATTACACATAAGTAGACCGACTAATCGCAAGAGAGAAGTACCCAAATTTCCCTACTCCGACCTAGACCTCTCGCTTGCTAGGCAAGTGTTCGATCAACTGAGCCACTATTATTATTATTTATTATTTTTATTATTATTATTATTATTATTATTATTATTTTATATTATTATTATTATTATTATTATTATTATCATTTTAAAGCTAATTTTAAGTTTCCTTTAATTATATTATTATTTTCATTTTTATTATCATCTTATTTTATTATCATTTTAATTCTTTTTATTATTATTATTATTATTATTATTATTATTATTATTATTATTATTTTTATTAAGGTATTAATTTAAAGTTAATTTTAAGACCTCGTTTGAACAGTCTAGTTCTTAACTGTGTATTTATTTACTATGTAGTTATTATTACTATTATATGTAATAAGTAATAATGAGTGATAAGAGAATAGTTACTGACTAGTTATTAATAGCTATTAAAAGCTGAGATTTTGACTGGTGATGTTTTAGTGATGGATTACCTATTAATATTATAGGGTTATTAAAAATGGTGAACTGTGAGAGTCTATATATTTAACAGTTCCCGAACCATATATATATATATATTATATA
>SEYY01016056.1:22500-24311 GCA_009176605.1 Armadillidium nasatum
TCTTGCCGAGCCATCCTACTCCCTCCATGCATCAAATAAGGACCAGGATGTATGTCTACATTCCTTTGATAAACAGGATTACTCGGACCTTCATGACTTCAGTCTTTAGAACCAGAAGCCACTGAATAAAATTGACGATTAGAAATTTGGTGAAGCCCACTATTACATTGATCTACAGGCTGCAAAATTTCCATATCATGATCACTCGGACTACTTAACTGTTTTTCAACATCTTCATTACTAAGGAAAGATCCAGGATTTATATTATCAAATCTTCTATAAATTGCAGTCATAGGAGTATCAGTAACCCTATCTTCACTTCCTGAATATTGCACGACTCCTCCTTGATTTACAAATTGAGAAATAGGACCCTGCTGACTTTCCAAAGATGGCTGTGATCTCGCACCCATTCTATTACTTCGAGGATCTTGCCGAGCCATCCTACTCCCTCCATGCATCAAATAAGGACCAGGATGTATGCCTACATTCCTTTGATAAACAGGATTACTCGGACCTTCATGACTTCAGTCTTTAGAACCAGAAGCCACTGAATAAAATTGACGATTAGAATTTTGGTCCAGCCCACTATTTCATTGATCCACAGGCTGCAAAATTTTCATATCATGATCACTCGGACTACTTAACTGTTTCTCAACATCTTCATTACTAAGGAAAGATCCAGGATTTATATTATCAAATCTTCTATAAATTGCGGTCATAGGAGTATCAGTAACCCTATCTTCACTTCCTGAATATTGCACGACTCCACCTTGATTTACAAATTGAGAAATAGGACCCTGCTGACTTTCCAAAGATGGCTGTGATCTCGCACCCATTCTATTACTACGAGGATCTTGCCGAGCCATCCTACTCCCTCCATGCATCAAATAAGGACCAGGATGTATGCCTACATTCCTTTGGTAAACAGGATTACTCGGACCTTCATGACTTCAGTCTTTAGAACCAGAAGCCACTGAATAAAATTGACGATTAGAAATTTGGTGAAGCCCACTATTACATTGATCTACAGGCTGCAAAATTTCCATATCATGATCACTCGGACTACTTAACTGTTTCTCAACATCTTCATTACTAAGGAAAGATCCAGGATTTATATTATCAAATCTTCTATAAATTGCAGTCATAGGAGTATCAGTAACCCTATCTTCACTTCCTGAATATTGCACGACTCCACCTTGATTTACAAATTGAGAAATAGGACCCTGCTGACTTTCCAAAGATGGCTGTGATCTCGCACCCATTCTATTACTACGAGGATCTTGCCGAGCCATCCTACTCCCTCCATGCATCAAATAAGGACCAGGATGTATGCCTACATTCCTTTGATAAACAGGATTACTCGGACCTTCATGACTTAAGTCTTTAGAACCAGAAGCCACTGAATAAAATTGACGATTAGAAATTTGGTGAAGCCCACTATTACATTGATCTACAGGCTGCAAAACTTCCATATTATGATCACTCGGACTACTTAACTGTTTCTCAACATCTTCATTACTAAGGAAAGATCCAGGATTTATATTATCAAATCTTCTATAAATTGCAGTCATAGGAGTATCAGTAACCCTATCTTCACTTCCTGAATATTACACGACTCCACCTTGATTTACAAATTGAGAAATAAGACCCTGCTGACTTTCCAAAGATGGCTGTGATCTCGCACCCATTCTATTACTTCGAGGATCTTGCCGAGCCATCCTACTCCCTCCATGCATCAAATAAGGACCAGGATGTATGCCTACATTCCTTTGATAAACAGGATTACTCGGACCTTCATGACTTCAGTCTTT
>SEYY01016058.1:12500-15000 GCA_009176605.1 Armadillidium nasatum
CTTATATTCTTTACGAGACCGGACGACGCCATCTTAGTTTTTTTCTTTCTTTCTCTCTCTCTCTCTCTCTCTCTCTCTCTCTCGACATCATCCCTTTATCTCTCTCTCTCCTCCTCCATTCTCTCTTTCCTCTCTATCTCTATCTTCCTACCTATTCTTCCTTCTATCAGGCTCTCTCACTCTGTCTCTCTCTTTTCTCCTCTCTCTATATATATATTTATTTTCCCCTTCTGTTTATTTCAATCTCATCTTCCCTCCTTTCCCCTCTTTCTTCCTCCTCTCTGTTTTCCTTTCTGTCTCTCTCATTCTACAAATTTTTCCCACTGTAGAGTTTTTACTCTCTCTCTCTCTCTCTCTCTCTCTCTCTCTCTCTCCTCTCTTCATTCTGTTTCTCTCTTCTCAATAAAAGCAAAGAAAACGAGCGTTTAGACATTACAATTGCTTTGATATAAGAGCAATAGCGCTAATAAAGGGCTTGCTGACTTCACACAAAAAAAAATCTTTTTTTTTTTTTCATTTTTCTTTTTAAGCGGGAAAGAAGAGAAGGACGAATGAATAGGAGAGCAATATTTGAATAGTAATTTATTTTCTTATGAATTTGGATTCCTTTTTTTTTTTTATTATTATTATTATTTTATTTTTTTTTTTTTGTCTTTGTCTTTGTAGCATTTTGTTATTTATTTCACGTTTCCTTCTACACGTATAATTTTATAGAATGTATTACTTCTACAGGAAAGAGAAAGTCTTCATAGTTGTGTTTCTCTCCCTCTCTCGTTCTCTTCATATATATATATATATATATATATATATATATATATTATATATATATATATATATATATATATATATAATATATATATATATATATATATATATATATATAATATATATATATATATATATATATATATATTATATATATATATATATATATATATATATATATAATATATATATATATTATATATATATATATATATATATATATATAATATATATATATATATATATATATATAATATATATATATAATATAATATATATATATATATATATATATATATATATATATATATATATGTGTGTGTGTGTGTGTGTGTGTGTGTGTGTGTAACGTGCGAAAAATTTGCAAAACTTAAGTTGGAAACACCTTCAAGTAAGGGAAAACTTAAGGCTTTATTAAACACATGTAAATTTTATGTGAAATTTAAAGTTCATGAAAATTCAAAAGGTAGGAGGTGAGTGGGGGGGGGGGGTTCTGAATTTTGCTTTCATATATATATATATATATATATATATATATATATATATATATATATATATATATATATATATATATATATATATATATATATATATATATATATATATATATATATATATATATATATATATATTTTCGTTCCTCTCCGCCCCCTCTTTTCCCGATGCTCCTCCCCCAATTCGTGCCTCTATGATTAATTTTCTTCAGGCAACAGACACCAGAAATACAATTATATAATATATATATATATATATATATATATATATATATATATATATATATATATATATATATATATATATATATATATATATATATATATATATATATATATATATATATATATATATATATATATATATATATATATATATATATATATATATATATATATTATATATATATATATATATATATATATATATATATATATATATATATATATATATATATATCGTATTCGCTCCATTTTCTATAACATGAGTGCAGAATAGTACAAGCTGGAAAAAATTCTTAATACCCTTGCAACTGCACATGGAAGAATAAAATAAGAGAAGGAGGGGATCTCTGCCCCTAGAGGCTTAGAACGATATGAAAATTCGAAGACAATCTTCAAATGAGCTGACTGCTTCGATTTCTGTCTAGTTGTTATATACGGGAGGCGGTTTTAAAACTATTCTGTCTAATTGTTATATAAGGGATTCGTTTTTGTAACTCTTCTAATTATTTTAGACAGGAGGCGTTTTTATAACTCTTCTGTCTCAATTGTTATATACGAGAACCGTTTTTGTAACTCTTCTACCTAATTATTTTATACGGGATTCGTTTTTGTAACTCTTCTGTTCAATTGTTATATACGAGAGGCGTTTTTGTAACTCTTCTGTCTAATTGTTATATACGAGAACCGTTTTTGTAACTCTTCTACCTAATTATTTTATACGGGATTCGTTTTTGTAACTTTTAATACGAGAGGCGTTTTTGTAACTCTTCTGTCTAATTGTTATATACGAGAGGCGTTTTTGTAACTCTTCTGTCTAATTGTTATATACGAGAGGCGTTTTTGTAACTCTTCTGTCTAATTGTTATATACGAGAGGCGTTTTTGTAACTCTTCTGTCTAATTGTTATATACGAGAGGCGTTTTTGTAACTCTTCTGTCTAATTGTTATATACGAGAGCCGTTTTTGTAACTCTTCTGTCTAATTGTTATATACGAGAGGCGTTTTTGTAACTCTTC
>SEYY01016059.1:5000-12206 GCA_009176605.1 Armadillidium nasatum
TTTTCAGTTGTGGCGAAAATTGCATAGAGGCAATGTCTTTCGGCAAGATCATTAAGAACTCGCGCTGGAGTTATGTCAGGTGGTGGGAAGAGAAGATCAACGAGGAGGTTCATTCGCTTCAATTGAGCTTCAATGCTTTCTGCGTAAGCTCTAAAATGAAATTAAATAAAAATGACGCAATTTCTTAGAATAATCTACATAACATCTGTCAAAGATAAAATAAAATATAATTCATTAAATATAACAAAATTAATTCAAATATCAATTTTACTAGATCAAACACTGCAATAAGATTACAAATGACTATATCAAATGATTTCTATAGTGGTATTATCAATTTGGACTACAGAATGATGAATAAATGAAAACCATAAAAAGAGATTATATGCATAAGACAGTCTTGAATTTTAATATCCAATAAAGATAATTTTGAATCACTTATACATTCTCCAGAAAAAGAGTATTTCATATAACAAGGTCATAAGGAAAATATATTTTAGTTTATCAAATTAAAAAGTACACTGCTGTTCAATCACTAGAATGCTTAAAAGACTAACTTTGAAAATTCAAGCTGAGCCTAAAAAAATCTGCTTTAAACTTATTTACTTAAAATTACTTGCCTTTGAGCTTTATTAGGTACAACAATCTCAACATCATTTGGCCTCATAGAATCAAGAGGATCTAAAGGTTCCGAAGGATATGCATAAGGTGAATCGTAGCTACGTGTAGGAGGGGGTCGAGGATCAATTTCATTTCTGTAATAGTTATCACTTCCTGAACTACCTCCTCCTCCTCCTCCAGGGTGATCGTAATAATCTCTGTAGTAATCATCATAATGCTGACTTTCACTATCGCGCGATTTACCACTACTGCCGATTATATATATAATATATATATATATATATATATATATATATATATATATATATATATATATATATATATATATATATATATATATATATATATATATATATATATATATATATATATATATATATATATATATATATATATATACAACTGATACAACCCAGTATTAAAATAAAAAAATGGCAAACGTTTTCGGACTGACGTCCCTTATCAAGCCAGAGTTTAAAAGTTAAAAAGTTAAAACGGAGACCAGCTCCAAGGAAGGTGATTAAAACAGTGCACGGAAGCGTCAGAGAGTAAAATGGGAAATGCTCACCGCCAACTCAAGAAGAAGAAGGGGGAAAAAAAAACACATACACACACACATCGGTGCAAAATCTACAATTATCTATATATAGTTATATATTTGAAATCATGTCCTCTTTTCACAATCAATTAATCTGTTAAATTTTGGGATTAATTTTGAACTGTTTAATACAAGATCGTCAACATCTAGACTCATTTTATTATTATTAAAAGTGTTAGAGTTGTGAATAACAAATGACTCGAGAAGTTTTCTTAAAAAAATGTCGTTTTCTTTGCAAATTACTTTAGCATCTTTAATCAAAATTTTATGGTTGTTTTCACATCTATGTTGGTATAGTGCACTGCGTTCATTGCCCATTCTTAAATCATAATCGTGTTGATACATTTTTCTTGAAAAATCAACAGTCTCTACAAGGAATGGTGTCAACAGCATTGACATTATTATTTTCATTTAAAGCTTTACTATGAGAAAAGAATTTTTTAATATTGTTATTATTGCCATAAATTATGTTAATATTTTTTGGTAAAAGAGATTTTATGTTTAGATTTAAAGTGGTAGGTAGTTTAAGTATATTATCAGTAGAAAAGTTGCTTCTTGTATTAAAATTATAGAACCTTTTTCTGGCTTTGAACATTGCACCTGAAATGAAATTTTCTTTATATCCTAATTTCTTGAAATTACCTTTTAGAAGGTAAAAAAATTAAAAAAAAACAAAAAGGGTTAGTTCATCCTCCAAATATTGAGGCGAGCATAAGCGGTAGGCGCGGAGGAACATGACTGACATTACTAATTTTTTTGTAGATGTAGTATGGCTTGAAAAACAATGAATGTAGTCAAATGAATAGTTTGGCTTACGGTAAACGCTAAAATCAAGTTTTGTGTTGGCACGTTTAATATGTATGCCTAGGAAGGGAATGCTGCCATAAATTTCTGCTTCAGAAGTAAATTTAATAGAAGGAACATGATTATTAAGATCTTCAACTAAATTATCGATATCAACATCTTCATCTAAAATCACAAAATATATATATATATATATATATATATATATATATATATATATATATATATATATATATATATATATATATATATATATATATATATATATATATATATATATATATATATATATATATATATATATATATATATATATGCCCTTTTTAAATGATAAAAGTGTTTCCAAGTAACAGCATTAAGAATGAGCCCAATATGAAAAACAAAACACTGCAAAACATTTTAAGAAGCAACACTAGACAAATTTAGCAGCAACAACTGTTAATAAAATCAATATAACCAATAATTAGTTTTAAATGGGAAAATTTTATTTAGAAAAGTTCATGCTTACGAAATATGAAAATAAAAAAAAAAAATAATTAAACTAAAGTGAGAACTGGTTACTGAAAAAAATATTTTTTTTCGTACTCTAATTTTGAATTCAGAAAATCAATTTTTCTTTCAATTAACAATTCCGATTCCTTTTCCTTTACTTTTCAACGGAGGACTGTATTTCTAAATTAAGGAATGATATTAAAGCCCTCTCTCAAGAGTTAGTAATCCAAATCTTAAGCTAAGAGGAATCATTTAAAGAAATCTCAAGAATATACCAATTTGTTTACATTTTACTGTAAAGTTCATTGATTCCTTTACATATCTGAACTCATTTAAGAAAAAATTAAAAACTAAATACTCAAAGTTTAATTCTTATCTTGAGTTTAAAAAAATAATTTATAGTCCAAAGAGAATACGTTCTTAAAACAATTCATAATATAGTATATAATTTTAAAAATAAATATTATAATAATGACATAATAATAATTTTCGTATTCACAATTTTTATGCATTTTCTTTTTAAAACCAAAATAAATTTACTTTCTATAAATAGCTAAACAAATATTTGTAATTTTAAATTTAAGAATAAAATGTTGTTGGCTGGAGTAAAACCGTGAATTAGTCTTTTGAGAGCAATAGTGAGTGAGTGCGTGCGTGCGTGTGTATATATATATATATATATATATATATATATATATATATATATATATATATATATATATATATATATATATATATATATATATATATATATATATATATATATATATATATATATATATATATATATATATATATAGAAAATGAACTTAGAAACATTCTTTTAAAGAGATAAAAAAAATCATATTATTTTATTTAAAAATCTAATTTATTTTTAATTCTTCTAAAAAGAAACAGAGTGGGTAAAGTAGCAGTCTTCTTCAAGTGTGGCTTTTTAAAAATCATGGGTGGGATTTGAAAAAACCCATATGAAATATGAAAGAGTATTATGGCATGAATAAACAGAGGTTTCAGTGTTTTATTGCATTCAGGATAAAAGATACAGATCTGTTAACAAAAAATTATGTTTAACTATCAAATTCTGAACTAGTAAAGTGGTAGTCTGTCATGGAGAATGAGACATAGCAAGAGAGAATTTTGCCACCAGGGTTTTGTCAATTTTTCTTTGCAATTTTACAAAGTTGTCCACAGAGTTCTACCTAAAATGAAGGGCTTTTACAACTTCTGGTCTTGTTTGGGCTGGAGTTAAGGAATCGGCTTGGAATTGAAACTACTACAAAACATGTGAAAATTAATAGGTAATTAAACTTGAACATAGATTCCAGCATGTGACAAAAAATTGGCCACCATTACTACTAATTATTTATATATATATATATATATATATATATATATATATATATATATATATATATATATATATATATATATATATATATATATATATATATATATATATATATATATATATATATATATATATATATATATATATTTTATTTCCTTTATAATACTTTCCCTAATGGAGACGTAAGAGTTTTTTTTAGGCATATATATATTATATATATATAATATATATATATATATATATATATATATATATATATATATATATATATAATATATATATATATATATATATATATATATATATATATAAGGAAAATGAGTTTACAAATATTTATATAAAGAGAAAATGTCTTTGTTTTATTTGTATTTCATTTATATTTAATTACTGTGAAAAAAAACCAAAGTGGGGAAAATGAACATGTTTTTACTAAGTGGGATTTTGAAAGTGGGCCCACCCCTGCCAACCCTGCTCTGGAGATTGCATTGCTGTGGCGAAAAACATGAGGACAAAAAGAGCGAAACCAAGGTTTGTTAGGTTTGGTAGAGTATATATATATATATATATATATATATATATATATATATATATATATATATATATATATATATATATATATATATATATATATATATATATATATATATATATATATATATATATATATATATATATATATATATATAGTACCTGTAATATGGATCATAATATGGATCATCTCTGGATGATGGAAGATGACTTCTACTTCCTCCACCATAATTATCTCTTGATCCCCACATCCCTCCACCTTCACCTCCACCATAGCCACTGGGTCCAGGTTTCATATTATTCCCTAAGCCAGGGGCTGGTGGTGGAGCAGCAGCTTGTCCAGGTCCAGCTCTAGCTGGTTTTACATCTGCAATATATATATATATATATATATATATATATATATATATATATATATATATATATATATATATATATATATATATATATATATATATATATATATATATATATATATATATATATATATATACAGCAGAACCTTGGTTCACGAATTTGATCCGTTCCTGGCCTTGGTTTGCAAACCAAATTGTTTGCGAACCAAAACAATTTTTTCCATTGAAATTAATGTAAATACAATTAATCCATTTCAGCCTCAGAAATACATATCCTTAAATAGCGACAAATAATGTTTAATAAATCAGTACTGTAATTTACCTTTGCTGTTTATAGTTGCTGGCACAGGTGGATGGTGAAAGAGGAGAGAAATGTGAAGAAACTACTGCTTTGAAGCGTAATCCCCTTTCATGAAAACATTGGGCAGGTCTCATTTGGGAGATTTTTATCTCTTCTCTTCACATTTTTAGGTGGTTCCATTTCTGATTTGTGCACAAGAAAATTTTCTATAGAAATGACTTTTTCTTTGCTGCAGAATTTTTTTAAAAATGTTAATTGCCTTATTAGCCACAACTCTGTTAGGGTGATGCTTTTCAATAGATTTCTGCACCTCATTCCACTTACTACTAATATTCTTTATCTGAGCACTAGTAATTTTCTCCCTTTCCTTCTCTTCCTGACAAATGATCCTCTTGTATGTTCTTCATCTGCTCACTCTGCAACTCAACAAGCTCTTATGTGGTGAGTTCTTCTTGATGATCCTCCATCAACTCTTCCACGTCAGCTTCGTCAACCTCCAATCCCATACTCTTGCCCATGCACACAATTTCATTCACCACTTTTACCACTGTCTGTTCCTCAAACCCATCAAAGTCTCTCTCTGCAACACAACTGGGCTAAAGTTTCCTCCAGGCTGATCGTAAGGTGTGGTAAGAGCCCTCATTACAGGCTTTATCGATGAGTTTGATGCAGTAGAAGATGCAAAAATCTTGAAGGGTCAAATCTGTGTCACTTGTGACCTAGAAACACCTGGAAAACAGTGCCTTGGTGTATAGTTTTTTGAAATTTGAAATAGCCTATTGATCCATGGGCTTCAGTAGTGGAGTTGTATTGTGTGGAAGAAATTTGACCTTGACGAAGTTGTACTCAATATCCAGGTCTTCCTCCAAACCTGGTGGATGTGCAGGAGGATTATTCAATAAGAGAAATATTTGAGAGGCAGGTTCTCATGCTGAAGATATTCCTTGATAGTAGGAACAAACACTTCAGTTAACCAATCAATAAATAAAATCTGCGTTACCCCATACCTTGCTATTTGCCCTCCACATTAGAGGCAGTTTACCCTTCAACACATTATTGAGCTTAAAGACACGTGGGTTGTCAGAGTGGTAGGAAGACAAGTGGCGGCTTTATCTTAGTCACCACTTGATTCTGGAGTTTGAAGATGACGATAATCCCTGCCTAGTAGGCAGGGATAGGACAGATAAGGCAATAAGCAGAGTTAAACCAAGGAATTAGCAGTGGAGGTGATTTTACAGAGGGAATAAAGCTTCGAATAAAGTAGAAAATCTTCATATATAAAAAAACATTTCTAATTTCAGATTAAATTAAAATTTAATTAAAGATTTAACCCTAACATCACAACTAGTATTGTCCTGTAATATATGGGATACTTTCATTTCTTTTTATAAATATCTAATTTTAAAAGTAAAATTTGCAATAGGTATATTTTATGAAATTTGTTTTTCCCCTATAATATGCCTAAAGACCTCTACTTCTTCTCTTGTATGATCTGACCTCCTTCCTTCCTCCTCCTGAGTCAGACAAAATGTCCCCATCATGCAATTTGGATGTGCCTGAAAAATACTTACATTTTGCTTAAATGTTATTTTAAAAAAAAAAAAAAAACTGCTCAAAATATTTAGAATTAAAAAAAATATATATTGTTGATTCGATACTAAGGATAAAATATCAATATATCGGCTGAAAAATATCATCAATAATTTTTCGATACTATTGAAAAAAAATATCAATATTGATATATATCCATCAACAATTTGGCATTAAGCGAAAGGTCAGTAAAAATCAATATGAAATAATAACGTAATACTGAAAAAAATTTATAACTCCAAATTAATAAGGAAACTACTAAATTAAAATAAAATTTTATCTTCAGGTTGTCTGCATTACAACAGATAACGGTGCAAATTTCTGTGCAGCCTTTCGGGTGGAATGCTCATGCAGAAACTGGGTGATGAAGAGGAAGAAGAGCAAGTACCGATTCCAGAGATAGTGGTTACGCCTGAAGAGATGGAGCAAATTAGTGACCCAGAGGTTCTGCTGACGAAACCTCTCCAGCTAGAAAATCTGCTTGAAGAACATGATGCCCTTAGCCTACTTAAACATCGCCGTTGCATTTCCACACATTAAACATCTTGGCTACTAGGATGTTTCGAAA
>SEYY01016060.1:0-17500 GCA_009176605.1 Armadillidium nasatum
GTGGTGTTACCCTGGTGCGCACCGCACAATAATTGTATCCTGCGATAATCTTCTGATGGAAAGGCCTACTAAGTTACTACCAGAGCTAAGAAGCAATCCAGAAATAGATCAATTTAAATGCCGACATGTCCCGATACACAGATTTTAAAGGTTGTAGTCATAGGGAGTTGGGAAAATAGATGAAGGAATTGTGTTTCAGACTTTACCAGTTAGAGTACATGTAAGATGACATAGCGGTTAAGTCTGGGGTCGGAGGTTGACGCAGAAAGGATGAGAGTGTATATAATAATATATATATATATATATATATATATATATATATATATATCTATATATATATATATATATATATATATATATATATATATATATATATATAATATATATATTATATATATATATATATATATATATATATATATATATATATATATATATATATATATATATATATATATATATATATATGCTTCATTGTATATGTTGGTGCGGTGCGGTGCGTGGTGCTTTTTCGGTGCGGTGCGGTGCGCTGATTAGATTTTGCGGTGCGGTGCGGTTTTGCGGTGTGGGTGCGCAACAAATGACAGTTGGTGCGGTGCGGTATGGTGCGCAAATGACAGTTGGTGCGGTGCGGTGCACGACGACCTGGTGCGGAAATTCCGAGCTCGGCCAACCCTAATATATATATATATATATATAATATATATATATATATATATATTTTATTTCACCTCTTTGGGCAAAGGCTAGAGGCTTACTAAAATTTTAACAGAGTTAGGGAAAAATCGGTAATCTGGTCAAGTTGAAGGCCGACATTTTCCAAAATAGGCGTTTGTAAATAGTAGAAAGCAGTCATTGAAAGTTGGGAAAATAAAAAAAAAGGTGTGTTCCAGATTATACCAGTAAAGTACATGTATGATTGAATGTAACAGTTAAGTCTGGGGTTAGAAAGTTGATCAGAGAAAGGATGAGACTGTGTAGAAAGGTGTGTCACACGAGCCATTCTTAATCGAGGAAGTATGCAAGGAGAGAGATCAGAAGAGCAATGTCAATTGTAATAGCGATAGTATAACAATTCGACAGGTAGACAAAGACTGTAGAGAACTTATGAGAACGGAATAGTTGATAAGACGAAAAGTACTAGACTCCAACACTTCAAGGAGAGCTTTTATGAGTTGAACTACCTCGGATGAGTAAGGCGTACTCCATACAGAGGCGAACAACACTCATATATATAGGCCCCTTAGAGCACCTAACCTCTTAGAAGCTTGTTTAGAGAGAGTAGTAATGTGATATTTAGAAGAAAGATCACGAGAAAACGAAGCAACAAGAATAATAAGGAGAGATGAAAGTTTAATTGTGTGTTTTCGAAGAAGATGTCATAGTTGTGTGGACGTTTGTATCAAGAAAAGAGATGAAGGAACTGAGTTTTTGAGTCATTGAAAACGACCATTTTTCCTTTGCCCCAATTTGAAATACGAGATACATCAAAGGTCAATTGCACCAAGGCACCTTCCCTTGCGTCCATTAACTGCTGTTGGGAGGAACACCTTTCAAATTGAAAGGGGTAATGAAAGGTGGAGTCATCAGCATAGTAGTAGATAGAAGAGTAAGTAGCAGAGAGGTCATTAATGAAAAGTATAAAAAGTATTGGGGGTAGGATAGACACCTAAGAAACACCACATTTAATAGATTTAAAGGATGAATGGTGGCCTTCTAAAACAGCTGCTATAGAACCACAGGGATGGAAATCAGAGAGTCAGGTTCCCAGAAAGAAGGATTGATTATTAAAGAGGGAAGTTTGAAAATCAAAGGTTTGTGTCAAACTCTATCGAAAGCTTTCGATAAGTCCAGCGCGATTGCAAAGATTCACCCAAATTCCCTAGAGCTGTGGACCAAGAATAAGAAAGACGGGAAAGACGATCACTAGTAGAGCTATCTTGCGAAAGCCATACTGGCGGTCAAAGATAAGATTAGAAGAATTAAAATGTTTCCAAATCTTCCTGTTAAATTGATTCAAAATCTTCAAAAAGAACAGAGGTTAAAAAATTAAGAAGTTATTTAGAGGGTTGAGAGGGGTCTCCCTTCTTCGGCACAGCATGAATGAGCGCACGTTTCCAGCTAGAAGAGAAGGTTGAAGTAGAAAGACAAATTCGAAATAGTTTACCAAGGGAAGGTCAAGCTCGGAAGCACAAGTATTGAGAATCACAGGATGGAAATCATTAGGACCGTACGCCTTATTAATGTTCAACTCAGAGAGAACAGAAATGACGTTTTTTAAAGAAATTACAATTTTAGGCACAAATGAGTTGGAGGGGGATGAAGGAGTAGGAACAACTCCTGTATCGTCTATGGTTGAATTAGAGACAAAAGCTTGAGTTAAGAGTTCAGCTTTAGAGGAAAGCAAAACGGATGTTGTATCTTCTTAAGACTCTAAAGGAGAGAAAGAGGGAAAAATCAAAATTAACTTTTTTTTTTTTGTTTTTCTTTTTTTTTGCAAACTGCTAGGAAGGGCGTGAGGAAGAAAAACTTGAAATATTATTGCATTTATGACGGAGAAATGAGTTTTGGGAGGTGCGGGGAATAGATTTCGCACGATTCCGGGATGAAATATAAGTTGCTTGGGCTTCTGGAGTTTGAAGACAACGGTAAAGCCTGAAAGCAGCATCCATGTGGCGAGTAGCACGAGAACGAGCAGAATTTTAAAGGAAGGGTTGCTTGATTTAGTATAAGGGAAAGAATATGGAATATACTCCTCTTTTTTAATATATATATATATATATATATATATATATATATATATATATATATATATATATATATATATATATATATATATATATATATATATATATATATATATATATATATATATATATATATATATAATATATATATATATATATATATATATATATATATATATATATATATATAATATATATATATAACAGAAGAACCAGAGCTCTATAAAACATTTTAATCGACGTTTCGAGAAAACAATTCTCATCTTCAGGGGAGTATCACCCCGTACTGGTAAAAATATAACTAATCCCTCCCATTCTAGTATCAGAGAACACACCTTAAAACATCAACACCAATTAAATCCATCCAATTTCAAAATAATAACACAAACCAACCACCCATTAGATTTACGCATTTTAGAATCATTTTATACAACCACCCTCAAACCATCTTTAAATACAGACAGCAGCGCAATAACAACTTTAGTGATGTAGTTTAATAATAGTTAAGTTTTTTTGGTGAGATACATTGTTTTGCATTTTAATTAGTTTATTTCCATTTTTTAGCAGTATTTTTAAAATGTGTGTGTTTTTAAATGTTTAATGTATATAAAAATTGTTCCCATAAAAATTGTTTCCATATTTTGTACATTATTTTATTTTATTTTATTTGTTTTAATGTCAGATTTTAAAGTAATTTTATGTTATTAGATCCTGAAGATGAGAATTGTTTTCTCGAAACGTCGATTAAAATGTTTTATAGAGCTCTGGTTCTTCTGTTCCTAATAAAGATAAGATTCCCAAAGCATAGAAGCCGCAATGATATATATATATATATATATATAATATATATATATATATATATATATATATATATATATATATATATATATATATATATATATATATATATATATATATATACTTTGCATTTGTAACCTTCTTTCTACTACTTCTTCGCCAATCCGTTTTTACACTTTAATTCTTATTTTATTTCCAAATACTTTCCTGCAAACTTAAATAACTGATACTAGGTGGATATCATTTTAGCATCTAACCTCCGATCTTTATATATATATATATATATATATATATATATATATATATATATATATATATATATATATATATATATATATATATATATATATATATATATATATATATATATATATATATCAAAGGACGTAGGCACCATTCATAGTGATGAAATCACCTAAATAACCATACACATCAGAGTAATAAATTGAACTTAAACATTTCTTTCCATGTCGAATCACTTTCAGAATATATATATCTAGAGTGCTGTCGACCAAAAATTGTAATGTTCGATGGATGTTTAGTGGGTCCTACTACTTTCTTTTTTATGATATCATAATTTTGTTTGATTCCAATATTCTCCACCGCCTATTGATTTCTTCCAGTACTTAAAATGCAGATGATGAAATTAGCTCCTATGTCTCTATCCAATGTAAACCTTGATCAAAAAGTGTTACTCCATGTCTGTTTCCAGATTCTTCTTGGAAATGAATCTGACAATCTTGTCCTTTTCTTAACTAATAATCCTCCTCTTTATGCTTTTATTTATTTATTGTTTTCGTATCCGTAATAACCTTTTCTCTATGCTCTGTTCGATCTTCCCTGCAAGAAAGAAAACCATCTACAGCTATAAAGCATTTTTGGTACTTCTGTGCGCAAAATAATAAAAGATGCGATCGTACTTTGGTTTTTCTTGAAATGGGAATTTCTTCTTCAATACTGATCTTTCCAAATTCATGGAACGCACAAGCGAGGAGTTCCTCGAACATTCAATTATCTTTTACTTCAGTTAAAACTTATAAATCTATTTTTAACTTTTTTTTGTTCCTCTACTATTTTCTTAAGGTAAAATGCCGTTTGGTATACAGTAGTCTTCAAACTTCGAATATTTATTTATTATTAATTTTTTTTTAATTTCATTTATTTAATCCAGGAATTGAACTAAATCTATTCTACTTAGCAATATAAACACTTTACTTCCATGAATAATGCAAATAATATTTGGTTTCTCCTAAGCCCTTTATGGCATTTTGCTAAATACGCCATCTCCATAATTGCAATTTATCAAGCACAAATTAATAAAAATATTGATTTTCTTTATCTTCTCTTAGAATTTTGTTTCTGATCCTCAGCATTATGGAGTTTCTTTGCTCTAGCGCTGAACATACCGGAAACAGTCGATAAAGTTTTGCAGTAAGCAAAGATTTCTAAACTTCTCTTTTTCGGTATCAATCCTTTCTCTTTGAGGTCTTCCTTCTGATTTTTTCTGTTACACTCTACTTGAGATATTGTAGATCGTCACCAATCATCCTTTAAATCTATCAATAATTGTGTTCCTCAGATTATATTCTATTCACAACTTTTTTCTACTTTGCATTTGTAACCTTCTTTCTACTACTTCTTCGCCAATCCGTTTTTACACTTTAATTCTTATTTTATTTCCAAATACTTTCCTGCAAACTTAAATAACTGATACTAGGTGGATATCATTTTAGCATCTAACCTCCGATCTTCCTCGAATCTTTAACTGTGATGAGGAAACATGACTATTCTAGACAGTCACAATTCATCATTTAAATATATTAATATTGGAGCTTTTGCTTTTACTTTATTATGCCAACAAACTAATAACTGATACAAGGACGGAGTCTTGAATCTACTAACATATGATCTTTAGGGAATTTCTAATAAGGAAGATAAATGAATGCTGTTTTCAATGTCTCATAAGATCAGTTACTTTTGATTTGACTTCTTTGATGAAACTATAACCATCGAAAACAAAAATAAAAATTCCAATTTTTAATATTATTGAAGTTTCTTTTTCTCTTGATCTTTCTTGAAAGGATCACATTTTTCTCGTACTAATCAAGCTTCTAAGTGACTGGGTTTTCGTAGATGACCTCAAATTTTTCCACTTCACCTTAGGTGCTTGCTTTTCATAGGAGCGTCGTTCGCCCTTAACACACATGTGCCTCACACATCTTGGAGGTTCCATTCAAATTTTCAAATAATTCACAATCACTAATTCTCTTCAGTGACTTTCCGTCAAACTGAATGTCTCTCTTTATATGGAATGCTATAACAAAGGTTACTGGTCCTTACTTCTCCGCTAACATATCTCCTTCTTTGAGAAAAACCCGCTAGACATTTTGAACCCAGATATAACTGCTATGCTCAGTTTTAAACATTCACCATTGAAAAAGTCTTGAATATATTTCCATTACCTAATGAGAAACTTTATTTGGCTTGCACACTTGAAGTTGCTCAAAAGCTACTATCCTTTATTTCTTGTTGGGTAGAATGTCTTTCAAATTGAAAGAAATAAGGATAAATGGAATCGAAAAAATACGAGTCAGTAAATGACCAAGCTGTAATCCGAGAAGTATTAATGATAATTTGATAAAATAAAGAGTTGAAGACGGAAAAGAATCTGTGAAAAATATTCACTGTAGATAGATTTGAAAAGTGAACAAAAGCTTTCTTTATCAGTTGCTTTAGAACGACCAGAAAATATACCGGCAATATGGTTACAGAGAAAGAGTTAGGTACCGAAAATAGAAGGGCTGAGAGGTCAAAGTTTTGTGATAGATTCTTTCAAAGTTTGTCGATACGTCCTTTGCTACAGCAAACGTGTTAACAAAATCCGGAGTAAAAAAGGGGGAGGTACAAAAATATCAAGTATAAAGAGATGAAGAGCTACATTGAAATATTACTTACGAAAGTCATTCTGGTGATCTAAGATAGGTTTAAAATATTTTATATTTTTAAAGTTTTCATGTTTAGAATAAAATAAAAACTAATTTATAGGACTAAACTTAATAAATCAGCAAGACGAATTGTTTTTCAACTTTTCTTTCGATGGTTGAAAGAGTTCTTGCTTCCAGCAGTATGGAAAGTAAAAAATAGTAAACATACAGGGAAGAAAAAATTTAATAATGACAGAAAGCAATTCCGGAAGAACAAGTTTGAAGAACCACAGAAAACATGAATTTCATGACCATTCATTTTATTAGTATAAAGCTATGAGAGACCAGAAATGTCTTTAGAAGAAATAATTTTTGTAAAGCAGAAATGAGGCTGAGGGAGATGAAGAAAGAATTGTAGCTACGGAATTGACAAAGGTGAATTTAGTTGAAAAAGCTGGAAAGAGACTTCAGCTTTAGTAGAACTTAAAAAAGTAAATATGCCATTAGGAAAAAAGAAGAAAACAAGAGAAGAGATAGAAAAATAAGAGTTCTTTGGTAAATAGCCTAAAAATATTTTATTTGAATCACACGTTCAAACACTGTGTATCAATATGTTAACTTTAAATTCTTTTTTCACAAACTATAATATATTTTATGATGGATTCTCTTCATATATATATATATATATATATATATATATATATATATATATAGAATATAATATATATATATATATATATATATATATATATATATATATATATATATATATATATATATATATATATATATATATATATATATATATATATATATATATATATATATATATATATATATATATATATATATATATATATATATATATATATATATATATATATATATATATATATATATATATATATATATATATATATATATATATATATATATATATATATATATATATATATATATATATATATATATATATATATATATATATATATATATATATATATATATATATATATATATATATATATATATATATATATATATATATATATATATATATATATATATATATATATATATATATATATATATATATATATATATATATATATATATATATATATATATATATATATATATATATATATATATATATATATATATATAATATATATATATATATATATATCGCAGATCATACCTTTTCTCAGGGGGCTCAGTAATGGTATTTGATGTAGTAAGAACATCTCGAAATGTTGCATTGTTAATAGCAGACGTGATGTTCAAATGATCACATTCATCAACAGAGAGAGGCAATAAGCTCGGTGGACGTTTGTAAAAGAGACTCCCAAGGCTTAACCAAAGAGAGAAAGCCTTCAAAAGAAAAAAAAGGATTTTTGTCAGAGTAAAATTATTGTTTGAAAACGTAAATTTATATATATTGACATTTCGGGTAAAATTTTAACGCAAATATCATCCTTATATACTCACCAATGATAAAAGAAAACCTGTCCAAACACCTTTTATGTTACATTTTGGAAGGAAATATCCAATTAGGAAAATACCCAAAACGGGACCTTGAAAAGTGCCAGCAATCGTCATTGTTATTCCAATTAAACTTTTTGCTTTTGATGATAAAATTGATAATCCTATTATAATAGCTCCTACAACGAAAGCTAGAATATATATATATATATATATATATATATATATATATATATATATATATATATATATATATATATATATATATATATATATATATATATATATATATATATATATATATATATATATATATATATATATATATATATATATATATAATATATATATATATATATATATATATATATATTATATATATATATATATATATATATATATATATATATATATATATATATATATATATATAATATATATATATATATATATATAATAATATATACAATATAAATATATAGAGAGAGAGAGAGAGAGAGAGAGAGAGAAGAGGAGGAAAGAGAGAGAGACAGAGAGACAGAGAGAGAGAAGAGAGAGAGAGAGAGAGAGAAGATACAGAGAGACAGAGAGAGAGAGAGAGAGAGAGAGAGAGAGAGAGAGAGAGAGAGAGAGAGAGAGAGAGAGAGAGAGAGAGAGAGAGAAGAGAGAGAGAGAGAGAGAGAGAGAGAGAGAGAGAGAGAGAGAGAGAGAGAGAGAGAGAGAGACCGACTGGGGCTGGATTTTTGCCAGATCGGGAGCCGGGCCTGGGGCAGGGGCAGAGGCAGGGGCAGGGGCAGGGGCAGGTACAGGGGCAGGTACAGGGGGAAGGGCTCTTGCCTGGGTTGCCTAAAATTTGTAGAGGTCAAAAACACTAATATTTTAGGTTAAGAAAATTAGAAATAAATTTAATTGATATTTATTTAATTATAAGCAAGGAGTCCAACAGCCAACATTCACTTAAATTAATGGTTATGTGCATTTTCTCCGAAAATTTTTCAGAAAATTACAGATTTTGTACAATTAAAGTTTAAAAAAAACTACAAAAATTAATGATTTTTTTTCTGATTCACAATATTGATTCAACAGATTTACCTAGGTAAGACCCATAGGTAAATTTTGAAAAAATGTAAGATATAAAATCATCAACATAACATGTATTTACACATATCATTGTTATTTTATTGCTATGTGTCAAACTTGTATCTTTTAGCTACATTATTTCAAAATTAATGTTTTGATTATACTTTCAGTCAATTTGGCTAAAAGATCAGCTTCAGCAGGATGGGAGTACTTTACAATGAAAGGAGGGACATATGCAAAGGATATGTCCGGAATATAGAAGAAATGACAAAGAATGTAACGGTTGCGGAAAGGAAGGACACGTGATGGAAAACTGTTGGATGAGGGATAAAGAATGTTACAAATGTAAAGAAAAAGGACAATATGTGTAATGAAAGAAAACAGGTAACAAAAGAAGTGATATTTTTGGGGAATAGAAGGATGGAAGAGGACAACTGGGATATAATCAGTGCTATAGTCGATACTGGTTGCAAGAATTATGTAGTGGGAGAATTTTGACTAGGAGTAATTCTTTCGACATTAAGTAGGGAAGAACTCGTGAGAAGGAAGGATTCGGAAAGGAAGATAGAAGCAACTTATGTTTTCGGAAAAAAGGAATATAAGTGTCCTAGGAAATTTTTAATTCCGATTGTCACAGGTAATCTAGATATATTTCTAGAAACAGAAATAGTAGAAGGGAATATCCCTTGGTTGATAGGGACAGTAGTGTTAGACAAATTAGGGGAAAGGATAGATTTTATGAATAAATATTTTTTTTTTTTTTTTTTTTTTTTTACAAACGCACCCTCACGAGAGCCTTAAGGAGGGGGCACACACACAGAGACAAAACACATGCAAATGCACACACCTAACGCACAGCCCTCAGGTGGGCGCAGACGGAAGCCTTGAAGAGTGGAAGGTTAAATACAGAAGGAAAAATAGATGAAGGTAGAGAGTTCCACAGAATAGAGGTGGCTGGAAAGAAAGAGGTACCACAACGGGCTAGCCTGATTTCCCACTTCCACACAAAATTGGTGCGAAAGCAGGGCACCCCTAGTGCAACGAGGACGACGCAATGGGAGGAGAATGCGAGAGGCCAATTCTCTCGAGCACCTGCCATTGTAGTACCTGTAGAAAAGAGATAGCGCGCCAACGTCACGTCGCAGAGACAGAGGGTCAAGAGAGTTTGAAAGTAGGGGACAGTTAATTAATCTTTTAGCTTTTGACTCAACCCTATCCAGAAGAGAGGAGGAAGCCGGGCCCCCCAAATGTGAGAACAGACTCCATACAAGGAATAAGACCCTTATATATTTTGGAGTAACTGTTCAGAAGAGAAAAATTCTCGCAATTGAACAGAACTCCCAGCTTCTTAGAGGCCGCTTTAGCAACCATTGTGATATGTGGTTTCCAAGATAGTTTGTTGTTTATGTTTAGACCAAGAATGTTAATGTTATTTACAGGTGAGACGGGAGAGCCATCGAAGAGGATAGGAAAGTTAGGAGGTGTTTTTGAGAGGGAGATGTGAAGAAGTTGAGTTTTAAAGAGTTGAATTTCACAAGGTTGCTATGACCCCACCGGGAAATCCCATCCAGATCGGCAAGAATAGAATTGGAAAGTTGAAGACGAGAAGCAACTTAGAAGCAAAGAGGAGCAGATTTGCGCATAGTTTTGCATGTCGTTAATGATAAGAATATTGAGATAAAACAACCCTTTGGTAGGAAGATCTAAAAAATGGAACGATTAGAGAAAACTAGAAATAGTAAGCATTGGAAAAAAAAAAGCCTGGATATTCCCCGAAGTTAAGGGCAAAGACCATAGATCAGTAAGATAGGAAAGTATGTCATTGACCTAAAGCCATACTGGTGATAGAAAAAGAATGAGACTCCAAATGATCCAAAAAGAGTTGAGAAGAGTTTCAAAAAATTTAGATAGAACACAGGTAGAGCTATAGGTATAGTTGAAGGGTCAGAGCGACTACCTTTTTCGGGATCGTTGAACCCGCACGCTCCAGCATAGAGAAGTATTAGTATTATATAGCATAGAGTAGACTGAACGAGGCAGGCGCTAACTCGGAAGCACACTTAGAACACGAGGGGGAATGCCATCCGGGCCACTGGCCTTCCTGACGTTCATAGATTTCAGGATCCCATGCACCTGATCATGAGTAATTACAGGCAGAGGCATGGGACACCTGAGAGGAGAAGGAGTAGGAGGAGGGATGTCAGAATCTAGCAGGGTAGAATTAGATGAAAAAAGAGGCCGAAGATTAGCCTTTCAAGGAGTATTAGCTAAGAACCATCAGAGCGAATAAGAGGAAAAGGCAGATTTACAGAAGTTAGAGATTTTTGACAAGGCCAGAAATTTTTATCAAGAAGCCAGGAGGTAGCGCATTCCTTTGAAAGTACGCTTAGCCCGTCGAAGAACATCCCTGCAACGATTCCGAGCTGAATGAAAATTAGCAAGAGTGATAGGAGAAGGAGAGTTTTTCCAATCACGATAAGCACTGTCTCTCTCGCGAAGGGCAAGAGAGCAGCCGTCATCGAACCATGGATTTTGAGAGAAAAAGATTTAGGAAGAAATGAATCTGCCCACCCGTCAAGGATTACGGCCCCTACCTTTTGCAGAGACAAAGCGTCCCGAGACAAAGCAAGATTCACTCCAATGATAGTAGAAAAGAAGCGGTGCATTGCCCCCCAATTAGCCCGATTAAAGTGCCAGAAAGTACGTTTAGGGCATGGTGGAGCTGTTGGAGAGAAAGATTATAACTAAGAGCTATAATATTTGTACCTTAGGAAAAATGGTGTAAATATGAAGCATAAATAAGTTATGAAGAATAGGACTAAGGTGTGGGTTCACTATTAAGAATACTGAAATCACCTGTTATTTCATGTGGTGTAAAATCAAATAGACAATAACTTGAAGTTACAAAATGAGTTTATTAGGATAGCAGAAAACAAGATTTGTAGTTTTGAAGAAGATTTTAAGCCACAAAGAATTCAGATTCAAAGAAGGAGTGTTATGTTTTTAGGCACATCCACCATTTAGAAAATGTGAAAAAATTGTAGCTACATTAAGATTGAAAGAATCCCTGTCAACTGAACATAAGCAAAAGGTTGGGAAAGAGAAGATATAACAAATACGGTTGCAAAGAAATGGAAATGTCTAGGAACTCGAATTAGAAAAAAAAAAAAAAAAAAAAAAAAAAAAAAAAAAAAAAAAAAGTAAATAAAAGAAACAACAGAAAACACACAATCAGATCGTAATACACTTAGGGTACTAAAATCTATAATAAAAGAGAAATACCCATTAACATGGATAATAAGGGACATATCAGAATAAAATTGAGGGAGATAAAGAATAGAAAGAATGTGTGGTTAACACTTAAGGAAACAAATTCTATATTAAATGAAGAAAAATGGAAAAATACCTGTTTGAGGTTACATTTGCAATTTGGCCATTGTGCATTTGATAAATTGCAACAAATGATTAATAAAGCGTGGGGTAATGATGGCTGGATTACCAAAAGGGTGAAGAAAGAAAGGTTACAAACATTAAAAGAGGTATGTATTAATTGTGAGTCATGTAAGAAATATAAGAAAAACCCTGAAAGGCCTACAGTGGGGTTACCTATGACAACAAATTTCAACGAAGTGTTATCAATGGACATAGGGGAATTGGAAGGTGAAAAATTCCTTGTCATGGTGGATTGGGCAACACATTACTGTCCAAGCAAAATGGATAAAAGATAAGAAACCTTCAAATATAATGGAGTGTATAATGGAGAAATGGATTAGCTATTTTGGGGCACCTCAAAAGATAATAACTGATGGAGGTAGAGAATTCCAAAATGAAGAAATAATTGAATTTACTGAAAAGTGGGGCATAGAGATGTTATGTACGGCAAGTGAGAGTCCATGGAGCAATGGTAAAAGTGAAAAAAGTTGGAATCCTCAAGGAAGGAATGAGGAAACTAAAGGAAGATGGAGTTAAAGGAAGAGATTGGATATTAATGTGGATGGTCAGCGCGAAAAATGATAGAATAATGAACGGTGGGTATTCTCCTAATCAGAAAGTTTTTGGAATTTATTACCGTGGTAAAAACGAGATAGAAAAATGTAGCCCTGCTGAACTAGAAGAGGGAATAGGATGGAGCAAAATTAAAGGAATTAATGGAATTACAAATGTTGGTTAAAGATAAGGTACAAGAGAAAGAATGCAGAGATCGGATAAGAAGGGCATTAAAAGGCAAAATTAGGGTTCATAGAATCGAAGAAGCTCAAGTAGGAGACAAAGTCTTTTATAAGAAGAAAGGAGAGGAAAAGTGGAGAGGACCAGGGAGAATAATAGGTAGAGATGGTAAAGTAGTTATGGTTAAACATGGAGCTTTGATAAGGGAAGTGAAATAAGATACATATAACAAAATTACAGAAGGCAGGTGAGAGGATGAAAGAGAAGGAAAAGAAAAGGGAAGCGATGGAGGAGAAAGATGAAGAGGAGGAGGAAAAAAAGGAAGATGATAGTGAAGAGGAAGAGAGAGGAGGAGAAGAGGAGGAGGAGAGGAAGGAGGAAGAAGAAGAAAGGGAGGAAGGAGTTATTGCAGGAAGGAAGATGATGATGAAAGTGAAGATGAAAAGGTTCAGCCTTATGATACTCGAAAAGGAAGTAAATATCTAAGACATGAGGATTAAGATTGGTGGAGAAGAGTTAAAGTAATGAGTTTGGGAGGTAAAAGAGGAGGAAAATTTGATGGTACTTATAACGTTAAGGATTTGGATTCTGAGGAAGAGTTTTGGGCAGACTTAAGAGAATATGAAGTAGAGAAAGATAAAGGAGACCAAGGTGAAACGTACTTCAGTAAATAAAGAAACTGGTAATATGGAAACAAATTAACAAACATAACTGATTCTGATAACATAGACATTATAGCCATGACAGATTGTAAATCTTTAAGGGACAGTATAAAATCTACAAAAGGTGTAAAGAATAGGATATTAAGAATAGAATTGGCTAATTTAAAAGAAAAAATGGAGAACAGGATTATAAAGTCAGTTGAATGGGTAAATTCTAGGTTACAATTAGCAGATGGTCTTACAAAGTAAGACAATAGGAAAAAAAGGTTAGAATTGAGAAAGGCATTAGGATATGATTAGGGGGTAAAAAGGAGAAAGAGAAAATTATAAGATATTTGATTTCTTTTCAGGTAGGTAAGTGTGGAACTTTTTACGTGACGTAGGGATCTATGCTGATCTTTATGTACGGGTTCCTCTATAGTGAATTTTTGTTTTATAATTTTTCTTTTAGGTTTCAGACAAATATTGAAATAAGTTATATGTTTATGACAAATAACGGATTTAATCGTCTATAGTTAATTTGATAGTGTAAAGAATTTAAAAGTGATTAAGAAGGAATAACCTTAGATATTCGACATTTACAAGATGAAAATAATTAAAAAATAGAAGATACAAGTGAACTTTCATTATCTAATAATCTATACTATTACTATTTCTTATCTGTTTTATTCTTGAAAGTTTGTCATTTACTGATTCATTTAGAGATCTTCGCTTTGTGACAGGTAACTAATTGATTTATTGTATTTTGGTTAAGTTTAAAGATTCATGAATTCATATATATATATATATATATATATATATATATATATATATATATATATATATATATATATATATATATATATATATATATATATATATATATATATATATATATATATATACTATAAACTAAATTAAAAATCAGCTATATCCTTCATTATTATAAGATTAAAGTGAAATTTTGGGTAATGAATCAGAACAAAACCGTAATTTGAAATTATAATTCAAGTATAATAGGTATACTTCTATTAATCTAATCTAACCTACCCAACCTGACGTAACCTTACTAACGTAACCTAACCTAACCTACCTACCTAACCTGACGTAATCTTCCTAACATAACCTAATCTTCCTAACCTAACCTAACCAAACCTTCCTAACCTAACCAAATCTTGCTATATATATATATATATATATATATATATATATATATATATATATATATATATATATATATATATATATATAATATATATGCGTTCTGCACACTCGGAATAAATCATTCCACGGGAAATCAAATATGATATAAAGGTAAGACTAAATAAAATACAGATAAATGATCGGAAGAATTTAACAGTATAAGATTAGTTAGGAAAAGGTCTAGAACATAAGGTATACGAAGGGAGCGAGCAAGGTTATCAATATTGACTGAATTACACGCAAACTTTGGTCGTTCAGGATACGATAAGTCGAACTAACCTAACCTAACATTGAACGAATTAAGAAAAATAATAAAATAATACTAAGAAAGTAATTACAAATAATATAGTAATATAAATAAATACTAATAGATAATATGCATATAAATTGGATAATATATATTATATATATTATATATATATATATATAATAGATATATAATATATAATAATTATATATATAAGTGGTTATAATATAATATTTTTCTCCGGGTTAGAAATGTTATGGTGGAGAAAATATAAAAAATAAAATAAAAAATATTATAATATATATATAAATATATATATATAAACTTAAAAATAATTGAAAAACATCTTTCTAACTCTGATCGCTACGGTACACCAAAATATGCCTTTTTTAGTGTACAAACCTAATGGAAAATAGAATTATCTAATGATTCTGACAACTCTTTATCAAACAACAATCCTGTTTTTATCTGATTTATGAACGAAAATTGAGTAACACATTAATAGAAAGGGAATTTTATAACAAGAATTTTATGCTGCAACTTTAAGTTAAGGTTACTTGCTGTGTGCGTTGTCCTTTTCATATAGAGGCATAGATAAATAAAAGAAACACAAAAGCTTCTTGAGAATTTCACGTGCGAGAGTAGTGTCAGGATGAAAAGTGAGGAAGATTGAATTCAAAATGAAATATAAAAGACTTCAAAGCAAAACAGATGTCGTTGGAAAAAATAAGCCTAAAGCTGTCTACTTCAAAGCAAAACTTATGTACAATATATAATTTGTTTAGACTTATAAGATACCTATGAATGAAATCAAGAACCTCAAACACCTGCCGTCTAGTAATTACAGAACAGGGATAGAGATCCAACACACGCTCCGCAAAGGTCAAGTTCAAATATAATTAGTTCGTAAAGAAATAATCACTTAATTCTTTTAATTTTAATGAAAATTTGCCCAAAAGACCCGTGAATCTAGATCGTTCCGTAGATCTCGGAACAATGCAACAAACAAAGGGAATTAGATATTTGCATAGTTGGAGTAAATAATTATTCAAAAATTTATTATTTATACTATTCCACCCGATTATTTTAACAGTAATTTGTATTTTGGTATTATAATATCTGTTAATTTAGTAACGAGGTAAAAATACAAAAAGTTCCTTTCTACCGTTACCTAGATGATATGCATCCAATGCCGAAAGATATTAGTTATAGGTGGATAAGTTTAAATAAATTTGTCTGTGGGATTTGCTAAGTATAGAATATTGGAATTTCGCCACACGTTGACGATTCTGTTAATAGATTAAAGAAGAGTTTCACATTTTTAAAACTGGATTATGTCTTCGAAAATTATTATAGACAATACCTTATACTCTATGCAATGCAAGTCAATCTTAATGATTTTTTCAACCTTCTAATAGACGTATTTTTTGATAGTTCAATATGTATCAATATGAAGCACGAGTGGAAAACATTCATTAATGATCGTACTTTTAATTTAATTCTATTCAAAATATAAGAATAATAAATATTTACATAAAATTTTGTTGGTCAGAGTAGCTGCTCCAGAAGACATCGTTTGGAAATATGAAAACCTGAAACAAAAATCTCTCCAGATCAAAGCCACACATGCATTGATCGCAGAAGAAAGTGTGCTGAAAATAAGAGATATATTTATAATTATCCTTACTGTTATTGCCAACACCTATACTTCTTGTACAAATCATCCCTTTTCTCTTCATATTTTATTAAAACTATAAAATTTAAAAGCTACCATAATACTAAAACTTAATTCTGCAATAAAAACAAATTTGCAACTACTTCTACTAAAATCTGTGCAAACTTTTAAAAAATTTTAATAAATGTTTAAACTGTTTGAAAAATTTTAAAACATTTGAAGAAGAGACATAAAAGTTTATAAGCGTAAAAGAATGGCCTGAAGACTTAATATAAATGCCAAAAGTATGTTAACTTACTAAATTTAGGATACTTTGCAGAGCGAAGACGAAAAATATACATACTTATCCTTTTACTCTTTTATAAGGAAGATTTTCACTTTTATCTCTTGCGGAGCAAGCATTTTGTACCTCACAGGGAATAAGTTGTTAAGATTCTTAATGAGTTTATTATAACTGTGTGTCCATCACCATAATATTTAGTATTTGATGAACTTTTACGTGAGATATTTGTAAATAAATAGTTTAATGTATA
>SEYY01016062.1:0-12114 GCA_009176605.1 Armadillidium nasatum
TTTTTTTTCACCATGAATTCTTTTATATTTTCATGATATTTTACCCGAGAAAGATATTTCTTAATTTTTAGGTATTGCTGACTAATTGTGTATTGCTCTGAAATTTTAAATCGGATCAACTATTTTGAGATTGTGTACATTCCTGAGATACAGTTGG
This sequence comes from Armadillidium nasatum, assembly GCA_009176605.1. NCBI lineage: Eukaryota > Metazoa > Arthropoda > Malacostraca > Isopoda > Armadillidiidae > Armadillidium > Armadillidium nasatum. The sequence goes on from SEYY01016062.1 coordinate 158, forward strand.
GTATAGTTATTCACTGGCTTCTCAAAAAATATATTTTTTCATATGTATGTACTAGTTTGGAAATTCGTAGTCAGTTCCGCACTCTTGTAGTTTAGTCACGACAAAATTAGGAGAAGCACGAATACATACAAAGTAGCTACTTCTAAATGCCAAAATAAAAGCTGCGTCTAATTGACATTTGAGATTTAAAAATCATGGGCATGCCTCCAGGTTAGCAAACAGGATATTAAAAACTGCCCAATGTTCATACGTGAGTGTAATAGCTAATCAAAAGACAAACATTAGCTTTCCAAAAAGAATAAAATAACTAATAAACAAATCCAAAAAATAAGTTTCAAGAATAAAATCGCATATAATCCTTACCGAACTCAGGTATCGCAAGCTGAGGTGAGGCAGATTGAATTAGACAGAAAAAAAGAGATCGTGAGAAAGCATTCCACACAACAGAGATTATTGGAAAGACAATGCAACCTTATGCATCGAGAACATAAGGTCGGTTCCCTCGAGCACAACGGTTGTAATATTTATACAAAACAGACAAAGCACCAAAGATAAAGAGTCAAGTGAACCGGAAAGTACATAACAGTTTACAATCCTTTTGGCCTTTGATTCGTCCCTATCAAAAAGACAGATGAAACTTTAGCCACCTCAGATATGAGAAAAATACTCCATACGGGGAGGATGACTCCCTCGTTTAGTTGTCAAAACTTCGAAAATGGAAAAAAATCTCGCAGTCTAAACAGAACTGCAAGTTTCTATGAGGAAACCCTGGCAGTCATTGTGATTTGAGGCTTTTAAAATATTTTTATTTTGATTTGTTAAGTTCAAGGATGTTTATATTGTCAATATCAACGACTGGAGAACCATCGAAAGAAATAAATTCTTTGAAAGGAAAATATCAAGAAGTTTATTTTTTAAAGAATTGATTTACGCAAGGTTGGGACAACTCCACTGGCATATTCTAACCAGATAAACAATAAAGGTGAAAGAAAAATTAAGAATTGAGGCAACAATAGATACAAAAAAGGGAGCCGATTTTAAATGAACGGAATGGAAGATCTAGTCAATGGAAAGAGTTAGAGATGAGCAACTGAGACCAGTAATGAAAAGTAAGAATAAGTCCTGAGAAACACAAATGTTGAAAGGAAATGAAAAAGTCACCCCATCAACAACAGTCAATATAGAAAGATTATGAAGAAAGAACTACCTAATCCTAATGAAACAAATAGAAAGAGAAATTCTAAGGTGAGTTGTTTGAAAAGAAATAACGGATGTCATACGAGGTCAAAATAACTTAGTACTGTATATCAAGTGACACCACACTGGAATCCTTATACTCCTTAAGGATAGAAGTCCATAAATCTGTGAGATTGAAGAGCTTACCAACAGTAGACCTCGAGTGCAGAAAGCTATACTTATGTCTAAAAAGAAGGAAATGGGATTCCAGATGATCAAAGAAATGAGAATGTCGGAGATTCCAATCAGAACAATATAACCATGTAAACTTTTCCTCCTCTAATCTTTAGTAGTTTCTTTAAAAAAATAAAAATTGAAAAGAAAACATTGATGTGAAACATTATGATCTATAAATGAGAGACAAAGAACTCTGAGTTTTTAAGCGATTTCTAATTTTTTTTTAAATTTTCAAGAGAACTAAATAAATACTTCAGACAAGCAGTAACGTTATCCTCTTCAGCAACTAAAATTCTCATTTCTGGTAACTATATTTAATCATAAATGCCAATGACTCTGCGCAACCACTTTGAAAACACATTATGATATAATCTCCATTCAGCTAAAAAAAAAAAATTATTTGAAAAATTTTCAACTAATTAAAGTTTTAGTTTTGATATTGAAACATGAAATTACTCAAGTAAAACTTTATTTAAAAACTGTTCGCTGAAAAACAAAATACTCCTCATCTTCCTATTCTTTCTGTTTCTGTCACTACCCCTCCTCCTTCTACTCCTCCTCCTACTAAGAATTTGTTTGGAAAGAGAAGTAAATAACCTAATCTCTGCTTTCATTTATATTTTTCCTTTAGAGAAGTCAAGACTTGCATTAATACGAAATATGTTTGTTCCAGAAACTTAAAAATTCAAAAGTAAACTTCTGAAACCCTATCGACTTAACAATATCTATTGTAAGCACATATATACACACCTACCCACATACACAAACATAAACATACAGTACACATCCAGATAAGCATACACACACACACACCTACATATATATATATATAATATATATATATATATATATATATATATATATATATATATATATATATATATATATGTATAAATATATAATATATTTCCATCCCTTGGAAGCCTCCGGTGTTGGGGTTGGTGCCACCAGGACTTTGCAGTGGGTTTGCTTTGATGCATGGTCTATTTCATTTTCTTTATTTTCTGCGACATTCGCTGTCTTCAATCCAATTTCCACTTTGTTGAACACCACCTCTCTTCTACTAGACCTCACCTATTGTTCTTGACCGAAACTTAGGTGCTTGGACATCTGACAACAAACCCTACTTTGTTTCCTCACACTGTCTTTATCCTTAATTTTCAGATAAATGCGATTGTTGAGCATACGTGTGCAACAATGTTTTTTGTTTTCGTGTCTTAATTTGGAGTCTTCCGAATTTTCCACCTTGAGGCTTAAGAAATCTTGCTATTCTACCACTAAATTCATTTGTTCAGTTTATTTAAATCGTGATTCTACTGACTATCCTAAATTCTCCGATTATCTAAACTTCAAAAATTGTGCACATTCTCTCTTATTCTCCTTTCTCGGAAATCATCACATTAGGCGATTTCTGTGTTCAGAAAGTTCTCATGATGCAGCCGGTGAACGTACTTTCCATTTCGCAATCCAAAGCCACATTGAGCAGTCCGCACAGCTCTCTACTCGTATCTCTGATCGTCTTGGAGATGAACTCAATATTCGAGGTCTTTTCTAACTTCTAATCCTTCTACTTATGCCATCAAATACTATCCACCTATGAGGTCCTCCGATCACCTTCTTATCTCTGTATCCTCTTCTATTTTTTCAAGTCTTCAGCTGCAAAGACCCACTTCTAGTGCGAGGAAACGTTTGTGGCATTTCGGTGCCGCAAGCTGGTCGGACTTACGGTCGTACTTCTTTGATTTCCTGTGGAATAATTATTGCGTCTGTGGGAGGGGTTCCTCGGAGTGTTCCGAGCGCATTACCGAGGTTACTTTTTCTGGCAAGAGGCGTACATTCCATATTCTTTCCCAACGATTAAAGATAACAAACCGTGATTTAATTTTCTTTGTTCTCTTGCTATTAACCGCAAGTATTCTGCATTCAAGGATTATCGTCGTCTTCAAACTCTAGAAACTCGCTCAATTTACATTAAATTCCGGATTCGGGGAAAATCTATCCTACGCAGCACCAAAAACCTTTTTCTCCTTAGTAAATGCAATAATCTTTCAGGTTTTTCCTCTTCAGACCCTTTCTGGAATTTGAAAAAAAAATAAATAAATAAATAAATAAGTAAAATAAATAAATATCAACTTTGACTTTGTTTGTTTTCCTTAAACTCCTCTAGTATCTTCTGACGACACAACTGCCATTTTGTCTTTCTTTAAGTCTGAACTCTTCACTCAAACTTTTGCCTCTAATTCAACTTCAGACGATTCCAGAGATATTCCTCCTCCTTCAAACCCCGCCAACTCACATATGCCTAAAATTGTAATTGCTTCTGAAGATGTCATTTGAGCTCTCTCTGAGTTTAACACTAAGAAGGCTACGGTACTGATTGCATTCTTCCTGTGGTTCTCAAAACATTTGCTTCTGAATTTGTACCCTGCCTTGTTAAACTATTTCTACTGTCTTTCTACTTCAACCTTCCCTTCTTCCTGGAAACGTGCGTTCATTTAGTCTTTGCCGAAGAAGGGGGACCCATCTCAACCCTCTAATCCTTTAACCTACGTGCTTTCTATAGTTTTCGAATCTATTCGTAACTGGAAACGTCAATTCTTCAAATCTGATCTCTGATTGTCAGAATGACTTTTGTAAAGTCAGGCACATTCTCCGTTAATTTCATAACTTCCTTCTTTCGGAATCTATCCTTCTCTCTGTTGTCTTCTTTCCGATTTTCATTCCGGTCGTTCTATAGCTGCTTTTATAGACATTCATTCTTTGAATCTATTAATGGTGGTGTTATTCAATGTTCTGTCCTATCTCCAAAACTTTCCCTACTTTTCCTTACTGACATTCTCCCTTTTACTTCATCATTTATCCACTCCTATGCTAATAACTGCACCCTTCATTACTCCATTCAGTTTGAAAGACGCCTCTCCCAGAAGCAGTTACTTGACGCTAGAATGGTGGCCTTAAATACCTTTTATTATCTTTATCGTATTTTAAATTGAGACAGAAAAAAAACATTGCTTTCAATGCCTCAAAAACTCAGTTCCTCCATTTCACTGCCCGACACAACTTTCCACACAACTATGACACTACTTGGGAAATACACAACGAAAACTTCATCTGTCCTTAATATTCTTGGTGTTTCTTTCTCTCATGATCTTTCTCGGAAGGATCACATTACTTCTCCTTCTAAACAAGCTTCTAAGAGATTGAGTGTTTTGAGGCACCTTTACAATTTCTTCGCGCCACTCCAGTTGTTTTCTCTTTGTAAAAGAGGTGATGGAGGGGTGCATTGTCTGCGCATGAATTTTGAGAGGACATAGTCTGCTATAGAATTATCGCCTATGGTGCGTCCTTTTTTTACTATTCACATCTGTTTGGTGAAATTATCTTCCATCTTCTGTGCTTATTGAAAAATCTGATCTCAATTGCTTTAAAATCTAAGTTTGTGATCACTTACGAAATTTGCGTTCGATGGGACTTGTCGATTTTTTAATTATTTTATTACTTTAACACCCTTCCTTGAATTGGGATCTGCCAGTGAGCGTTGGTGATATACGTATTTTATATACATACATACATACATATATAATATATATATATATATATATATATATATATATATATATATATATATATAATATATATATATATATATATATATATATATATATATATATATAACTATTTCGTCTGTATTTCAACTTCAACTTTCATCTTTCTTGAAACATGGGCTCATTCAGCCTGTGAAGAAGCAGGGAACCCCTCTAAACCCTCTGGAGGTGGAGGTGGATGTATGGGGTGAGGGAGATATTGGGGGAAGAGGTCTGAATGTGGACGAAGGTAGGAGAGTTGCTGAGGACAGAGTGAGGTGGAGGGCAGTGGTGATGAGTGAAGGAAGATAGAGTATGGAGGTGTGTGTGAGCAAACTGTGACAGGCACCACCCCATGAGAGTGAGAAAGGTGAATAGTAATATATAAAATATATATATATATATATATATATATATATATATATATATATATATATATATATATATATATATATATATATATATATATTATATATATATATATATATATATATATATATATATATATATATATATATATATATATATATATATATATATATATATATATATATATATATATATATATATATTATATATATATATATATATATATATATATATATATATATATATATATATATATATATATATATATATATATATATATATATATATATATATATATATATATATATATATATATATATATATATATATATACTAAAACTACCAAAAGTTAAGATCTTTACAAAGTTTGAATGTTAAAAAGCATAAAAGTTAAATGTCGTTAGTTTTCTTTGTTCCAACTAAACCACCTTTTTCAAGAGACAATGAAATTTATTCAATTTCAGAAAGCCAGTAAATTCTTTTTACTTTATATATATATATATATATATATATATATATATATATATATATATATATATATATATATATATATATATATATATTATATATATATATATATATATATATATATATATTTAATATATATAATATTACGAGTAAATACAAATTTTGTTTACGTAATGAGATTCCGTACGTAATGAACTAATCATCTTTAGAATGATTTCTAGGAAATAATTTTTATAGATTTCTTCATTTATTATTACCAGTATGATATTAAATATTAACAAAAGTATTTTTATAAGAAATATATATTTTCATCTTATAAATCATGCTTAAAATTTACTTCAATGAAAACCCTATTTTTATTATGATGATTTTAAAAGATTTATCAAGGAGTTTTCACCGATAAAAATTAATTAGCTGTAGCATTCTTTAAATTTACATGAATTACTAGTATTTGAAAAAGGTATTTTACTTGCATGATAAAATCAGATTTGAATTGACAAATTAATTCACTGTCATTTAAGGTAATGTGTTCGTGTTGTTTTTTGTCTTATAGAAGCGTTGAAACCGAGCTTCTTGTAGCCTGTTTAATAATATATAACATATTTAAACTTTATTACGTTCATCTAAAATGCAAATAAAAGTCTTTCAAATCCTAAGAAGTTTATAGGTCCTTATAAAATAAACGCTTTATGAAAGATTACCAACTTTCCTCTATAACAAAAATTTCTCAAGATACGCGAACGGGTACATAAATATCAGACATGTGTGCATAATTATTTGCATTTATATTCGTTCATATAAGCCCATAACTCTTACCTCAGAGACTATTTTATTCTAGTGAGGCTTTTTCTTTTATTTTCATTTCGTTAAAAACTTTTTCTTTCTCGAAGAAGAAAAATGAAAATTCTAATTCATTGTTTTTATATTCTCTGAAAACAAATTAAATCATAAGTCACTCAAGAGAATAAAAACCAAAAAACTTTAAAAATATGAAATAAATTAAATAAGGATAAATTGAAAAGAATTTCCATATTATATTTAGTGTTTTCATGAATATGTAGCGCTCAGACTTATGTATACTTTAATACTTAATACACAACCGTTTGGTTTTAAACTGGTTTAAATGTATGCAGTATAAATCTTTATAACTGTTCAAATGGATATTTGAAAACTCTAATAAAATGAAGTTATCTACACTAGAATGTAAGAACTTTTCATTTTATAAGTAATCTATATACTGTACATCAATTAATATTCAAAAGAAAAATAAAGTGAAAAAAATCTCACACAGCTTAAAAAGATAACTAACTTCAGTTGTCAAATGAAAATTTTGACTATACTTAATTTGAAGAAAAAAAAATCCTAACAGAGGAGGGAAGGAAGTAATGCTCCCGAGGCGATGAGATAATTTCCCATTGGGTATATGGGATGTTAAGGGCACTTCCCCATTTCTTCTTGGTACCCAATGGTATGCTCCAATTCGCGCTCATCTCTACCTTCTTCTACACGAAGTAGGTTCTCTTTTCACAAAAAAAATAATCACTTTTACAGACAACAGGTCTTTTATATATATATAAAAAATTATAACAAACCTGGCGTCGTCAACAAGTGCCATGGAGAATCTTAGATGGGGGATTCCTAAGATAGCCCCTCATCTACTCATTCCTCCCTTACCACAAAGGAGTTGGTGGCCTCCTGTGATGAGGTTTTTGCAACCTTCTTATCTCTGTATCCTCTTCTTTCCCTTCAAGTCTTCCGCAGGAAATACTTCCATCTATAGAGAGGAAATGTTTGTGGTATTTCGGTGCCGCAAGCTGGCCAGACTTGCGATCGTACATCTTTGCTTTCCCGTGGAATGAGTATTCCTTCCGTGGAAGGGGTCCCTCGGAGAATGCAGAACTTATTACCGAGGTAATTCTCTCTGGCATGGAAGCTTACCCAACTAATAAACCTAGCAAATCTTGGTTTAACTCTGCTTGTTCTCGTGTTATCCGCCGCATGGATGCTACCTTCAAAAACCAGAAACTTACAAAATCTATCCTTCGTAGCAATGAAAACTTTACTCTACGTAGAAAATGCTATAATCTTTCTGATTCCACTTCTTCACGCTCTTTATTCTAACATTTTTTTGGTAAAAAATGTTAACTTTGCTTATACTCCGATATATATATATATATATAATTATATATATATATATATATATATTATATATATATATATATATATATATATATATATATATATATATATATATATATATATATATATATATATATATATATATATATATATCTTACATCTTACATCTTACATCCTTACATCCTCTAACAGGAAGGCTCACGAGCCTATCAGTGGGAGCAGCATCCTCTTCCATCTGCCTTTGTCTTCAAAGACCCGTTCTTCCACAAGTTGTCTTATGGGAGGGATCCGATTTCTTCTTAATGAGTCCTCCACTGATTCTCTCCATCTTTTGCTTGGTCTGCCCCTCAATCTAACACCCCCCCGGCCTCCACTCCCATCTCCTCCTGGCCACCCTCTCCTCCGGTATCCTCTCCACATGCCCCCACCACCTCAACTTTGACGCATCCACCTTGCTAAGTATGGGCTTCACTCCCACGCTCTCTCTAATTGTCTCATTTCGCACTCTATCTCTTCTAGTCTTTCCCGATATTGCCCTCAGCACGTTCATCTCCGCAGTCTGCATCCTGCTCTCTTCCCTAGATGTCATGCTCCACGTTTCAGCTCCGTACAACAATATCGGAGTCAAGATGCTTTCAAAAATGGTATTCTTTACCTCTCTCCCCATCCACCTATCTCTTATAATAGGGTATAGTGCTCTAACCGTTCTTCCATACTGGTCTATTCTACTTGAGATCTCCAAAGCACTTCCTCCCTCTCTCCCAAACAGTCCTCCTAAATATTTGTACTTTTCCACGTTTTTAATCTCCGAACCGTCCACCTCCACCACCAACCTTTCCTCCTCTCCTCTCTTTAGCACCATGATCTCCGTCTTATCCACGTTCATACTCATCCCCGCTTCTTCCAATTTGTTCTTAAAACTCATCACAACTCTCCTCAACGTTTCTCCATCCTCACTCCAACACGCCAGATCATCCGCATAAGCCATCACATCTCCATCCAAATCTCCTATCTCCTCTCTTACCAACCTTATTATAGTGTCCAAATAGGCTATAAACAGGATTGGTGACAACACACTTCCCTGTTTAACACCTGCCGTCACATCAAACCATGTTCTATTTTCATATCCTGTTCTTACATTACACTTGTCATTCATATACATACTTTTCAAGGCCTTCTCCAATCTTCCACTCACTCCGTAATCTCTCCTCAAGACTCTCCAAAGTTTGTCTCTGGGAACCGAGTCGAAAGCCTTTCTTAGGTCTATGAATACAATTTATGCTTTTTTGTTAAATTCTATTACTTTCTCCATTACCATTCTTAGGGCAAACATAAGATCTACAGTGCTCCTGTTTCTTTCATGTTGTTCTTCTCCTAGCTTTGGCTCCACGATCGATCTAATAGGGAGATGCCTCTATAGTTTTTACATTCTCGTGCATCGCCCTTTCCTTTATATATCGGGATAATAATGGTCTTTCCCCATCCTTCCGGGACTCTACCTTCCCTCCAACACCTATTGAAGAACTTCAACACTGCTTCCTTCACTCTTTCTCCTCCCTTTTTTATCAGTTCTATAGGTAATCCATCCTCTCCTGGGGCTTTTCCGTTTTCATTTTGTTTAAAGCAGTCCCAAATTCCTCCTTAGTAATCTCATCCCCTTCCATCTCCGCTCCCTCCTCCACTTTTCCTCCATCCCCCCCATCGTGCCTTCCTCCTCCTAACAATTCTCCAAAGTATTCCGTCCACCTTCTGTTTATACTTTCTGGTCTTAATAGTATTTCTCCTTCGTCATTTTTTATGTTACTCGCTCTTTTCTTTGATCCTCTGTACGTTTTTGCTATATATATATATATATATATATATATATATATATATATATATATATATATATATATATATATATATATATATATATATATATATATATATATATATTTCCCTCCTCTAGTATCTTTCGATGGCATAACTGCTTTTTTGCCTTCTTCTAAAGCTGAACTCTTCGCTCATACTTTTGCCTCTAATTCAACCTTACATGATTCCGGAGCTATTCCGCCATTTTCAATCCACTCCAACTCATTTATGCCTAAAATTATAATTTCTTCTAAAGACGTCATTTTTTGTTTCTCTCAGCTTTATACTAAGAAGGTGTACGGTCCTGATAGTATTCCTTCTGTGGTTCTTAAAACTTGTGTTTCTAAGCTTGCATTCTTCCTTGTTAAACTATTTCGTCTTTCTCTTTCTACTTCAACCATTCCTTCTTGCTGGAAACGTGCGCTCATTCAGCCTGTGCCTAAAAAGGGGGATCCCTCTCAACCCTCCAACTACCATTCTATTTCTTTGACCTCCGTTCTCTCTAAAGTTTTCGAATCTATCCTTAAAGGAAAGATTTGGAAACATCTCAATTCTTCTAATCTTATCTCTGATCACCAATATCGCTTTCTTAAGATGCGCTTTACTGGTGATCATCTTTCCCTTCTCTCTGACACTTGGTCTCCCGCTCTTTGGCATTTTGGTGAATCTTCTGCTATCGCGCTGAACATATTGAAAGTCTTCGATAGTGTCTATCACAAAGTTTTGATTTATAAACTTCCCTCTTTCTTTATTTATTCTTCCCTTTGTGATCTTTCTAATTACCTTTCTGATCTTTCTATACCAACTGTTATAGACGGCCACCCGTTCTTCCATTAAATTTATTAATAGTGGTGTTACACAGGGTACTGTCCCATCTCCAACACTTTTTCTACTTTTCCTTAAAGACCTTCTCTCTATTCCCTCATCTTCTATCCACTCGTATGCTGATGACTCCATCCTTCATTACTCCTTTCAGTTTGAAAGATGTCACCGAAACAGCAGTTAATAGACTCGAGGAGGGTAGCCATGGAGCAATTAACCTCTGATCTTTCACGAATTTCAATTTGGGATAGATAAAATATGGTAGTTTTCAATGTCTCAAAAACTTAGTTCCTTAGGCTTCACGCTCGACACAATCTTCCCCTCAATTATGATATCTTCTTCGAACACACATAACTCAAACCTATCCTTTTCCTGTGATTTTTCTTGCAAAAATAATATTACTTCTCTTTCTAAACAAGCTTCTAAGAGGTTATATATATATATATATATATATATATATATATATATATATATATATATATATATATATATATATATATATATATATATATATATATATATATATATATATATATATTATAATATATATGATATATATAATATATATAATAATAATAATAATAATAATATTAGATATCTAGCTCTTGGAAGCAAACCTAAATTGTGGTTTTATTGCGTGTATAAAAAATTTTTTTTTTTTTAAATTTATGTTACATTACATAGTTTGATCAGACTAAGTTGCGTTACGTTAGATTAAGCTTTAGGTTAGGTTAGGTTAGGTTAAGGTTAGGTTAGTTAGTTAGGTAAGGTTAGGTAGGTTAGTTAAGGTTAGGTTAGTTAGTTTAGGTTAGGTTAGAAAGGTTGAGTTCGGTTCTGTTAGGTAGGTTAAGGTTTAGGTTAGGTTAAGGTTAGGTTAGTTAGGTTAACTTAGGTTATGTTAGGTTTTAATAATAATAATAATAATAATAAAAAATTAATTAATAATAAAAAATAAAAATAATAATAATAATAATAATAATAATAATAATAATAATAATAATAATAATAATAATAATAATAATAATAATAATAATATAATAATTTTAAAGAATATAAAAATGCAACAATTCAACTTTAAGAAATATTTATTTTTTTATAAAAAGGATTTTTTTTAAAGGCTCAAAATAATTGTTTTACTTACATTTGAAACTTTTTTGAACTTCACAATAAAATTAATAGATTAATTTTGTATAATTATTTCAATTTTTAGTTTAAGTTGAAGCCAAATTTGTTGTTCGATTCTTATCATTTGTCATAAAAAGTAAAATGTAAGAAGAAACCGCGGAAGATATAATATATATATATATATAT
>SEYY01016063.1:5000-17500 GCA_009176605.1 Armadillidium nasatum
TATATATATATATATATATATATATATATATATATATATATATATATATATATATATATATATACATTTGCAGGTTTTCAATTTTTGCAATAGTTCTTGTATTACTAAATTCAATAATTATAATAATAATATTCTGACTTTCCAGTTTTCTGGAAAGGGATCTCTAGGGAAAATTATTGTGGTTTCCTTTGAGACCCAATGTTTAATACGTATAATATTTTAATTTATTTAAAAATACAAAAAGTTATAATAATTTAAGAATAAAGTAACAAAACTCTAGTAATATTAATGATTGTGCTTTTTTTGTTAGTAACAATTACATGAATAAGAATAATAATAATGATAGTGAAAATAATATTAATATTAATAATATTAAAATGAAAATTGTAATAGTAATAAACGATAATTCTGTTAAAAATAAAAATAACAATTATAATAATAAAAATAATAATAATAAAAAATTATAACTATGGTAATATAATAATAATAATAATAATAATAAATAATAATATAATAATAATAATAATAATAATAATAATAATAATAATAACGTATCTTATTGAAATAAAATAATAATAATAAAAATTTATAATTGAACTAAAATTCAGGAATAATATTATTGATCAACGTTGAATTGCAATAAAATCAAGTCATCTCTAAATAATAGTGTTAATAATAATAATAATAATAGTAGTAAGTGTTATATTAGTATTAATAATATAATAAGAAAAATTGTAGTCGTTTTACTAGACTTGACTTTACTGACATTTAGAATGATTTGTTTTACAATTCAAGGGGAAATTAACTTTAGATCATTTTATAGTTCTAATTCTCTCCCTAATAATTTCTTGTTATATCGGGTCAAATATTCATTTATATAGTAATATGGTTTCAGCTTTATGTATGCAGCTATTAGTTTACTTCTTATTGTTTCGTCTGGTATATTAAAAAAGATTGATCTTCTATCCGGTTTATCATCTTTTTTCGTAACCTAATCTTGAAACACCTATAATTGATGCCATCGGTAGGTTAATATTTAATTTTTTGCTAATGATATTCTCAACTATTTTATTACAATTTTCATTCTCCCTGAATTGAGGCACGCTTCGTCCTGATAAAACACATATATTTGATTCTTTCCTTTGCATCATATGTTCCGTTTTACCAATTTGTTCTCGCAACTTTGGCTCTATTTTTCTTATTTTTTTCTTCAGATCTTCTATATTCTTCCCTTGAGTTACAGTATATTTGTATTTGTAATTCTTGCTCAATTAGGAGATTTGTAGTTTTTAATTTATTAAGATTTTCATCTTTAATTTATTAAGTTTTTCTTTTCGTTTCTCAAATAAATTTAAGAACCATGTTTCAAGGTGTTGTTTGCTTTTAGTGATTTCGTCCATAAGATTTTTATATTCAAGAGGAAGTTCTTTTTGGGGGGATAATGGAGTAGAAGTTAATATGAGAAGTGTTGAGTTTTGCAGGAAATTGGTGCATACGTTTCTTACTGATTGTTGATGTTGTTGCGATTGTTGATTTTTATTTAACCTTTTTGAACTTTGTCGTTCTAAGTTTCTTTTTGGTAATGTTTTCTACTTTCCACCAATAGTTCCAGTTATAGTTTAATCACTTTTGCAGTATCGAACATTTCAGAGTTTATGTTTAACTTTGATACACCGTCTTTATATATGGCACAGGTTGTAACTGAATTTCTTCACACAATTTATTTGTGCGAGGAGCGACCGATGTAATGCATCTGCCCGGCACGAAGAACTCTAATAGTAATAATAATAATAATAATAATAATAATAATAATAATAATAATAATAATAAAAAATAAGAATAACGGTAAAAAAAATAGCAACAATAATAATGAATGTAATAATAATAATAATAATAATAATAATAATAATAATAATAATAATAATAATAATAATAATAATAATAATAATAATAATAATAATAAAATAAAAAAAAATAATAATAAAATAGTAATAATAATAATAATAACAGTTATATAATTAATAATAATAATAATAATAATAATAATAATAATAATAATAATAATAATAATAATAATAATAATAATAATAATAATAATAATAATAATAATAATAATAAAATAAAACTTGAGATTTTTGCCGGTCATACTTAAAATAGAAGAATGCAGGTGCTTTGCAAGCAACATTTTTAACAGTATTTTGACACTCAAATATACGAAGAATTCATCAATTCGAAGCCGTCAAAGGCAATAAGAAAAATGATAAATGAACACAGAAAAAAGTCTGATTTACCTTATAACCCAATAATATATATATATATATATATATATATATATATATATATATATATATATATATATATATATATATATATATATATATATATATATATATATATATATATATATATATATATATATATATATATATATATATATATATATATATATATATATATATATATATATATATATATATATATATATATATATATAATATATATATATATATATATATATATATATATATATATATATATATATATATATATATATATATATATATATATATATATATATATATATATATATATATATATATATATATATATATATATATATATATATATATATATATATATATATATATATATATATATATATATATATATATATATATATATATATATATATATATATATATATATATATATATATATATATATATATATATATATATATATATATATATATATATATATATATATATATATATATATATATATATATATATATATATGGTTGATATACTAGTAAAGATTTGTCGTTTAGACTTTTATTTAATAAATGCTTGGCAAATGTTATAATAATAATAATAATAATAATAATAATAATAATATTAATAATAATAGTAAAAAAATTAACAAAGATATCTTTTAAAATTAAAATTAAGGTAAACATTAAATTTTTTAATAATAATAAAAATAATTATGAATGATAATAATAATAGTAAAAAAATAGCGGTAATAATAATAATAATTTTAATAATAATAATAATAATAATAATAATAATAATAATAATAATAATAATAATAATAATAATAATAATAATAATAATAATATATAATAATAATAATAATAATAATAATAATAATAATAATAATAATAGTTATTTATAATAACACTTCGGGCCTTATAACCTAACCATCCAATACTCTCCCTCAGAAACATTATTTCATTATTTAAATACTGCGGTAAGAAAAGACGGCACGCTCGAACAAATATGCCAGACTGTATTGACAGTTTGGTAGATTTTTATACCTAAAAAACAGTTTGTAGTCAAAAGAATGATTAAGCTTCCGATAGAGGTTGAAATCAAGTGTGGAGTTGTTAGGTTTAAAAAATATGTCTAAATGGAAATGTTATTATTTGTTGCAGTTTCAAAGATGAATTTTATAGAAAGTATACGACTTTTAAGATTATTTACCAAAGCTTGTTATATTCGCACCCTCATTCAGAACCACGAGCTTGTCGTCAACATACCTGTATCAATTAAAACCCAGGATTAAACAGTCTGGAATAAATATGTTCCCGAATAATTCAATGAATATATTATCCAAGACAGGAGAAATGGAGGACCATAGGAATACCCAAAGTCAGGTGATATAATTACTTTTAAAATTAGAATAATTATGCTCTATACAAAGTCTTAAAAGGTCAAATAATTTCCCAATTGGCATATCTATTAGATAGGGATGATTTTGTAAACTGTTTTACATTTAGGTTAAAGTTAATTGGACGGGCACCATGATGAACAGAGAGTGTTGGTCGAACCTCAAATTTCAAGTTATCATACTTAACACACTTATTAGACTAAAAAAATGCTTCATTAATGCCCCTGAAAGCAGATAAAGGTGACAAAATAGAAATTATGAAAGAGGCCCTTTGTTTATTCAAAATGAATGTACTTTCAAATGAAACTATCACATGTGTAAAATTAAAAAAGAATTATCTGAAATCATCACAACAGGATTTCAACAAAAAACTAAGAACAATTTTAAAGGACAATCAAGATTTGATTAGATCTTTTACTTCATATCTCCCATTCCTTCCTTACATGTATAGTCTACCTAAGATTCACAAAGATGGCTTACCATGCCGTCCAATCATAGATGATAACAATTCTAACCCATCTGAGCTAAGATGGCTTACCATGTCGTCCAATCATAGATGATAGCAAATCTAACACATCTAAGCTAGTAGGTGATCTTCCTCTTTTTAATCTTCATTAATTGTGAAGATTTTTGGATCGAATGTTGGCAACTCGTGGAATTTTTGGAGAAGGTGAGGTACCACAAAGTGGATGGTAAGAAAATTGTCAGTTTTAATATTGTTCTTAGGAACACATACACCTGATCATTTGAAATCACAGTTGATGATATGGGACCCCTAAGAAGAAAAGGAGTAGGAGGAGGGGAGCCGGAATCGTTCATAGTTGAATTGAGGAAAAAAGAAGGCCTAAAAGACTTTTTTCTGAAGGAAAAAGACTTTTTTCTGAAGGAATAACAGAGCCATCAGGACGAATAAGAAGATGAAAGTCAGATTTGCAGTTGTTAGAGATATTTTTGACTAATGGAAAGAAATTTTTATAAGAAGAGAACCAAGGAGGTCAACGCACTTCCTTTTAGTGAAATCCTCCAAACCTGAACTTTGCATAAAATATATCTTGAATACACGGTATAATATACTTAAGTATACATTGTCTGTGTTAAAAAGGGAAGGTGGAATCTAATCTGTTGCCCATGGGACCGAGTGCAGTCGGGAGGATCTTTTGAGTTGAGTCTACAAAAATAGTCTTTAATGAGATCTCGCATCGTGTTCTTCTGTCGTACTGTCGTGGCTTGGTGGTAACGGTCTGACTTACTATCAAAGAGGTCGGATTTCGAATCCCCGTTAAGCAGACTTGAGTTTTATATATGTATATATATATATATATATATATATATATATATATATATATATATATATATATATATATATATATATATATATATATATATATATATATATATATATATATATATATATATATATATATATATCTATATATATATATATATATATATATATATATATATATATATATATATATATATATATATATATATATATATATATATATATATTATATTATATATATATATATATATATATGATATATTTGAGAACATGTGTACCATTATCAAATTAATGATCAGAATAAAACATAAAGTAAAAATTTTCAACTCTGGTGTATGCTTTGCTAATTTAGTTTTCTTCTATTGTCAACGAGTTATAGTTTGTTTCCACTACATATACATCTTATTAAAATATAAGATTGTATTTATTAATTAAAAGGAATTATGGTTCTTGAAGTTTTCAAAGAGACAGTGGTTAATTCTGATGGTTTACTGTGTTGCTAATACCTTATCAGGTTTTTGTGGTTCTCTACAGGGACCAATTTACCCCATGGTAGCTGAAAGTAAAGGAGCAACTCCTTCTCAGTATGGATTTGTTTTCGGAGCTTATAGTTTGGCTTTCTTCTTTGTCAGTCCTCTATGTGGAAAAATGATCATCAAAATAGGAGCAGCGAATGTTAATCTCTTAGGTCTTCTTATCACTGGAATTACTAGCATTATGTTCGGGTTTGTTGATAAAATTAACGGTACTGTGCTTTTCATTTCAATATCAGTAATAATACGAATATTTGAAGGAATGGGTTGCTCTATGGTTCGTAATGCAGGAATTGCTACAGTTTCCTGTGAGTTTTCTGAAAAACTTGAAACAGCTTTTTCTATTGTTAGCAATTCTTTTGTTTTTGGCAATGTCATAGGTCCTGTTATTGGTGGAGCTTTATATGAACTTGATGGCTTTTACCTTCCATTTGTCCTTATCGGAGTTCTTTTAGTGAGTACTACCTTCTTAGTTATATTTTTACCTAAAGATTATCCAAAGCAAGAAGAAAATTTCAGTAAGGGAATTGTCAAGTTTCTTCGTCAACCATTAGTCATTTTGGGAATGTTTAATGTGTTCGGAGCTTTTCTCAATTTTCTATTTCTCATCACCGTTCTTGAACCGCATATGAAAAGTTTAAATCTATCTCCACTACAAGTTGGATTAGTATTTTTGTGTCACCCAATAGTCGTACCATTCAGTTCTGTTTTCTGGAGCTTATTATGTGAAAAATACGATAATCCTCTAATTATAAGTGCTTTGTCTTCATTTATCACTATTTGTGGTATATTATTGCTTGGCCCTGCTCCTTACCTTTTCATTGATCTTAACCTTTATACATGCATCTTTGGATTACTTATTCCATGGAATAGGAATAAATGGTGAAATAACATGTGGATTTTCACTTTTAAACAAAGGTGCTTTCTTAGCAGGTCTACCAAAAAATATTCAGACATCTGGGTTTGTTTCCACTACATATACATCTTCATTAGCTCTAGGATCATTCATAGGCCCATTAATCGGAGGATATATATTTGAAACTTTTGGCTTTCCTTGGGGATCGCATTTTTTTATTTTATACAATCTTATCCTTTGCCTTGTTTTGATAATTTACCGATTTTGCTTCTTTGGAAGTTGTAAACCACAGATTCGTGATAATACTGAACTTGAACCTTTAGGAGAGAAAGTCACAAAATATACAAGCTCTGAATGATTATCGATTATTTTGCAGTATTTTAAGGTAAGGAGCAGAAAAATATGTTTTTTAATTTACAAATTATTTTACAATTTTTCAAGAATTTAATATTTCAACTGATTTTATAAGTAAAAAATGGTAATAGACAATAAGTATATATATATATATATATATATATATATATATATATATATATATATATATATATATATATATATATATATATATATATATATATATATATATATATATATATATATATATATATATATATATATATATATATATATATACTTCTGGTGGACAAATGTCGGAGGAATACCAAAATTTTCACCACAGTTAAGGAGACAATCAGATAGCTGGTCATATTAAGGGCCGACATGTCCCGATATCTGGCTTTTAAAGGTGTGTAATTCATAGGAAGTTGGGAAAATAGATAAAGGAGTGTGTTCCAGATTTTACCAGTAGAGTACATGTAAGATTGATCATAGCGGTAATTCTTGGATCAGAGAGTTGTACAGAGAAAGGTTGAGATTGTGAAGAAAGGCGTATCGCACAAGCCATTCTCAATTCATGAGGTATGCTACAGGAAAATTCAGAAGAGCAGTGTCTGTTGTAATAGCAATAGCGTAGAGAGAATGACACAACAGCTCGACGGTCGGAAAGAGACTTGGAGAGAATTAGTGAGAGCAGAAGACTTTTACGAATTGCAGATCAATCACAAATTAATGAAAGTGATTTTCCTTCAACTCTATCTGATTCCCCTTTCTTTGCTCTTTGACATTTCGAGGAGTCTCTTTCAGAGCCTTTAAATATATTGAAAGCTTTTGATAGAATCTGTTTCAAAATCTAGGACTGCAGCCATTGAGGAACTGACTTCTGATATTTTTTATATCACTAATTGGAGCAAAGAAAATATTGATTTTTCAAGTGCATCGAAAAAAAAAAAAAGTTTGAGATAGTTATTTCTTTTGTTTGGGAATAACCTTCATTTATTATTATTTATTATTATTATATTATTATTATTATTATTATTATTATTATTATTATTATTATTATTATTATTATTATTATTATTATTATTATTATTATTATTATTATTATTATTATTATTATTATTATTACCTAGGAAAATTATTAGATACGATAATTTAATTTATTTTTTTAGTTACTTCAATTATTTTTACAAATAAAGGAATATCTTTATTACTTTTACATATTATATCAATTAATATTATTATATTTTCATTTTTTTATTATTTTTAATTATTATAATTATTATTAATATTATAAATATTATAATGATTATAATTAGTATCATTATTATTATTATTATTATTATTATTATTATTATTATTATTATTATTATTATTATTATTATTATCATTATCATTATCATTATCATTATCATTATCATTATTATTATTCTCATTCCTATTATTTGCTATCTTCATAATAACTATTAGTTTCCAGAAATTTTAGTGTTTTTATTGTTATTAATTACTTTTTATTGTTATTTTCTTTAGTATCTTAAAGGAAGTCGTTTAGGTTAAGATTATAATTTTAAAACAAAATTAGGAATTAAATGTGTGTTTCTTAGTTATATTAATAATTTATATTAATTTTGCATTAATTTATTGAGCTCAAAGGACGAATTCATCCCCAAAAGCCCATTTAAGTTTTGTATTAATACATATAAAGTACATTATCTATGTTTGTTCAACTTCTATAAGTGGAAAATGAATTAAGAAAAAGATGTATGATTTCAATGAGCTAAAAGAACGAATTCATCTCCCCAGAAACAAATTTGAATTTTCCATCAATACATGTAAATTGCTCGATAACGTTTGTTACGTGAATTTGTAACTGGAAAATAAATAAATATTAAAGATTAAATAATAATAATAATAATAATAATAATAATAATAATAATAATAATAATAATAATAATAATAATAATAATAATAATAATAATATAATAATAATATAATAATAATAATAATAATATAATAATAATAATATAATAATATTAATAATAATAATAATAATAATAATAATAATAATAATAATAATAATAATAATAATAATAATAATAATAATAATAATAATAATAATAATAATAATAATAATAATAATTAATAATAATAATAATTTAATAATTTAATTAATAATAATAATAATAATTAAAACTAAAAATATTAAAAATAATGATAATAAAAACAAAAATAATAACAATAATAACTAAAAATATTAATATAAATATTATAAAAATTTAAAAATAGGTTCTATACTACTAAATATAATAATAATAATAATAATAATAATAATAATAATAATAATAATAATAATAATAATAATAATAATAATAATAACAATAATAATAATAATAATAATAATAATAATAATAATAATAATAATAATAATAATAATAATAATAATAATAATTATAATAATAATAACATTTTAGGGGGAAGACGTAGCTCAGTCCGTAGCGATAAAAGTACCCCCCACTGGGCTTAACACATGGGGTGGTAGGATGGTCTAGACCATATTTACCTAAAGATTATCCAAAGCAAGAAGAAAATTTCAGTAAGGGAATTGTCAAGTTTATTCGGCAACCATTAGTCATTCTGGGAATGCTTAATGTGTTTGGAGCTTTTATCAATTTACTGTTTATCCTTGGATTGCTTATTCATGGAATAGGAGTATGTGGTGAAATAACATGTGGATTTTCCCTTTTAAACAAAGGTGCTTTCTTAGCAGGTTTTTCCAAAAATATTCAGACATCTGGGTTTGTTTCCACTACATATACATCTTCATTAGCTCTAGGATCATTCATAGGCCCATTAATCGGAGGATATGTATTTGAAACTTTTGGCTTTCCTTGGGGATCGCATTTATTTATTTTATACCATCTTATCCTTTGCCTTGTTTTGATAATTTACCGATTTTGCTTCTTTGGAAGTTGTAAACCACAGATTCGTGATAATAGTGAATAATAATGAGGGAATGTCACAAAATATAATTATTATTATTATTATTATTATTATTATTATTATTATTATTATTATTATTATTATTATTATTATTATTATTATTATTATTATTATTATTATTCTATTTATTATTATTATGACTATTATTATTATTATTATTATTATTATTATTATTATTATTATTATTATTATTATTATTATTATTATTATTATTATTATTATTATTATTATATATTATTACAAAAGTTTAATATTATTACTATTATTATTATTACTTTTATTAATATTATATATTATTATTATTATTATTATTATTATTATTATTATTATTATTATTATTACTGATATATTTCGCACATTGTTCTCTTAGTATTATTTCTTTACCATTGTTAATTATCATTTTTTTATTTATTTATTTACTTTTCTTTCAGACATCTGCTACCGACTTTAAACTTATATGCCTTGGGAGAGAAAAGTTCAGTACCCAAACACTCAGTGACAAACCACAAAGATAAACCTTAAAAAAACCGTCGCGGTCCCTTCACTAAGCTATTTATAATCCTTGAAATAAAAAATAAAATTATTATTATTATTATTATTATTATTATTATTATTATTATTATTATTATTATTATTATTACTTTTATTATTATATTTTCGTCATTAATGCAGTTATTTATTATTATTATTATTATTATTATTATTATTATTATTATTATTATTATTAGTTTTATTATTAACATTATTATTACTATTATTATTATTATATTTGCAGTAGATATTCTTATAATTCTAGCGATATCATACACTAACAGTAATGTTTTACTATTTTTCTAGGATTACTGCTAGAAATGGTATTTATTATAATTTTAATGACTATTGTTATTATTATTATTATAATTATTATTATTATTATTATTATTATTATTATTATCATCATTATTATTATTATTATTGTTATTATTGTCATTATTATTGTTATAATTATTATTATTATTATTGTTATTGTTGTCGTTAATTTCATTATTGTTACCATTTTTAGCTACTATTATAATTACTACTATTATTATTAATTATTATAAATATTAGTATTATTGTTATTAGCTTTTATTATTACTATTATTATTGTTGCTATTACTGTATTTATTATTGTATATATATATATATATATATATATATATATATATATATATATATATATATATATATATATATATATATATATATATATATATATATATATATATATATATATATATATATATATATATATATATATATATATATATATATATATATATATATATATATATATATATATATATATATATATATATATATATATATATATATATATATATATATATATATATATATATATATATATATATATATATATATATATATATATATATATATATATATATATATATATATATATATATATATATATATATATATATATATATATATATATATATATATATATATATATATATATATATATATATATATATATATTATTGAGTTGCAATGTGAATTGAAGATTTTTTATCTTTATTCTTATTGCTTTTGAGGGCTCGGAACTGATCAATTTTCGTATATCTGAGTGTCAAAATACTGTTAAAAAAAGTTGGTTGCAAAGCACCTGCATTCATCTATTTTTGTTATAACTGGCAAAAATATTAAGTTTTGTCATTATTATTCTTATTACTGGTATTATTATTATTATTATTATTATTATTATTATTATTATTATTATTATTATTACTGGTATTATTATTATTATTATTATTATTATTATTATTATTATTATTATTATTATTATTATTATTATTATTATTATTATTATTATTATTATTATTATTATTATTATTAATCATGAATATTATTATTATTATTATTATTATTATTATTATTATTATTATTATTATTATTATTATTATTATTATTATTATTATTATTAGAGTTCTCCATGCCGGGCAGATGCATTACATCGGTCGCTCCTCGCACAAATAAATTGAGTGAAGAAATACAATTGGAGCCTGTGCCATTTATAAATAAGGTGTATAAAAGTTAAACATAAACACTGAAATGTTAGATACTGCAAAAGTGATTAAACTATAAATTGCTAATAATGGGATAAAGTGGAAAGTAGAATTCAGTACCAGAAAGAAACTTGGAACGACAAAGTTCACAAAGGTAAAATAAAAATCAACAATCGCAACTACATCAACAATCAGTAGAAAACCAATACACCAATTTCCTGCAAAGCCATACACTTCTCATATTAACTCCATTATCCCCCCAAAAAAGATCTTGATCTTGAATATAAAAATCTTATGGACGAAATCACTGAAAGTAAACAACACCTTGAAACATTGTTTATAAATTTATTAACCAAACAAGATGAAAAATTTAATAAATTAAATACTGCAAATTGAGCAATAATTACAAATATAAATATAATGTAACTCAAGGGAAGAATATAGAAAATTTGAACAAAAAAAATAAGAAAAATAGAGATGAAGTTCGAGAACAAATTGGCAAGGGAAAGAATCAAATACATGTGTTTTATCAAAATCAACGTACCGTAAGGCAGGGAAAATGGAAAATTGTAATAAAATAATTAAGATTCTCATTAGCAAAAAATTAAATATATATATATATATATATATATATATATATATATATATATATATATATATATATATATATATATATATATATATATATATATATATATATATATATATATATATATATATATATATATATATATATATATATATATATATATATATAGTATATATATATA
>SEYY01016063.1:22500-23987 GCA_009176605.1 Armadillidium nasatum
TGACATGTGGATTTTCACTTTTAAACAAAGGTGCTTTCTTAGCAGGTTTTTCCAAAAAATATTCAGACATCTGGGTTTGTTTCCACTACATATACATCTTCATTAGCTCTAGGATCATTCATAGGCCCATTAATCGGAGGATATTTATTTGAAACTTTTGGCTTTCCTTGGGGATCGCATTTTTTTCTTTTATACAATCTTATCCTTTGCCTTGTTTTGATAATTTACCGATTTTGCTTCTTTGGAAGTTGTAAACCACAGATTCGTGATAATACTGAACTTGAACCTTTAGGAGAGAAAGTCACAAAATATACAAGCTCTGAATGATTATCGAATATTATACAGTATTTTAAGGTAAGATGCAGAAAAATAAGTTTTTTAATTTACAAATTATTTTAAATTTTTCAAGAATTTTAATATTTCAACTGATTTTATAAGTAAAAAAATGGTAATTAGACAATATATATATATATATATATATATATATATATATATATATATATATATATATATATATATATATATATATATATATATATATATATATATATATATATATATATTATAACTTCTGGTGGACACAAATGTCGGAGGAATACCAAAATTTTCACCACAGTTAAGGAGACAATCAGATAGCTGGTCATATTAAGGGCCGACATGTCCCGATATCTGGCTTTTAAAGGTGTGTAATTCATAGGAAGTTGGGAAAATAGATGAAGGAGTGTGTTTCAGACTTTACCAGTAGAGTACATGTAAGATTGATCATAGCGGTAATTCTTGGGATCAGAGAGTTGTACAGAGAAAGGTTGAGATTGTGAAGAAAGGCGTATTGCACAAGCCATTCTCAATTCATGAGGTATGCTACAGGAAAATTCAGAAGAGCAGTGTCTGTTGTAATAGCAACAGCGTAGAGAGAATGATACAACAACTCGACGGTCGGAAAGAGACTGGAGAGAATTAGTGAGAGCAGAAGACTTTTACGAATTGCAGATCAATCACAAATTAATGAAAGTTATTTTCTTTCTCCTCTATCTGATTCCCCTTTCTTTGCTCTTTGACATTTCGATGAGTCTCTTTCTGTGCCTTTAAATATATTGAAAGCTTTTGATAGAATCTGTTACAAAATCTAAGAGAGCATCCATTGAGCAACTGACTTCTGATATTTTTCATATCACTAGTTGGAGCAAAGAAAATATTGATTTTTCAAGTGCATCGAAAAAAAAAAAAGTTTGAGATAGTTATTTCTTTTGTTTGGGAATACCTTCATTTATTTATTATTTATTATTATTATTATTATTTTATTATTATTATATTATTTATTATTATTATTATTATTTATTATTATTACCTTATTATATTATGAATAGATAATTTTAATTTATTTTTTTAGTTACTTCAATTATTTTTACAAATAAAGGAATATCTTTATTACTTTACATATTATATCAATTAATATTATTATATTTTCATTTTTATTTCAATTATTA
>SEYY01016065.1:0-7500 GCA_009176605.1 Armadillidium nasatum
TTAATGACTTTCTCTCTATTACTTCATCACCTATCCACTCCTATGCTGATTACTCCACATTTCATTACTTCTTTCAATTTGAAAGACGCCTCTCCAAACAACAGTTAATTGAAGTTAGAATGGTGGCTTTGTAGCAATTAACCTCTACTTTTTTTCATATTTCAAATTATAGCAGAAAAAATATGGTCGCTTTCAATGCCTCAAATGCTCACTTAATCCATCTCTCTCTACTCACACAATCTACCAAAGAACCATGGTATCTTCTCCGAAAACCACAACTCAAACCTACGTATGTCTTTAATATTCTCGGTGTTGTTTTTTTTTCGTGATTTTTCTTAGAAAGATCATATTACTTCTCATTCCAAACAGGTTTCTAAGAGGTTGGGTGTTCTGAGGTGTCTTCGCAACTTCTTCACCCATATCAATTGCTTGCTCAGTAAAGAAGCGCTGTTCGGCCATGTATGGAGTATGCTTTACTCATCTGGGATGGTTACAATTATTAAGTTCTCCTTGGAGTCAAGGGCTTTTCGTCTTATCATTTCTTCCGATCTCACAAATTCTATCCAGTCTCTTTCTGCCCTCTGAGTTGTTGCATCTCTTTAATTATACTTTCGAAATTACAAAGAACATCGTTCTTCTGTACTTTTCTGTCGCAATATTCTTAAATTGGGAGCTCGTGACATATTTCTCTATTAACATTCTCATCTTTTTTTCTCTCTAGCTCTCAAGACTTGTATGCTCAATAATACTTATACTCTATTGGTAAAATCTGGAACACACTTTCTTTATCTGTTTTACTAAGCTCCCTTGACTAGAACACTTTCAAAAGCCGGGTATCGGAATGTATCAGCCTTTACCAACAATATCTGTTATTTTCCAACTTCAGAAGGAATTAGTAGCTCTCTGGCCTTTTGCCCACAGAATGTATATATATATATATTATATATATATATATATATATATATATATATATATATATATATATATATATATATATATATATATATATATATATTCTCTGTGGGCAAAGGCCAGAGAGCTACTAATTCCTTCTGAAGTTGGAAAATAACAGATATTGTTGGTAAAGGCTGATACATTCCGATACCCGGCTTTTGAAAGTGTTCTAGTCAAGGGAGCTTAGGTAAAACAGATAAAGAAAGTGTGTTCCAGATTTTACCAATAGAGTATAAGTATTATTGAGCATACAAGTCTTGAGAGCTAGAGAGAAAAAAAGATGAGAATGTTAATAGAGAAATATGTCACGAGCTCCCAATTTAAGAATATTGCGACAGAAAAGTACAGAAGAACGATGTTCTTTGTAATTTCGAAAGTATAATTAAAGTGATGCAACAGCTCAGAGGGCAGAAAGAGACTGAATAGAATTTGTGAGATCGGAAGAAATGATAAGACGAAAAGCCCTTGACTCCAAGGAGAACTTAATAATTGTAACCATCCCAGATGAGTGAAAGCATACTCCATACATGGCCGAACAGCGCTTCTTTACTGAGCAAGCAACTGATATGGGTGAAGAAGTTGCGAAGACACCTCAGAACACCCAACCTCTTAGAAACCTGTTTCTGGAATGAGAAGTAATATGATCTTTCTAAGAAAAATCACGAAAAAAAAAAACAACACCGAGAATATTAAAGACATACGTAGGTTTGAGTTGTGGTTTTCGGAGAAGATACCATGGTTCTTTGGTAGATTGTGTGAGTAGAGAGAGATGGATTAAGTGAGCATTTGAGGCATTGAAAGCGACCATATTTTTTTCTGCTATAATTTGAAATATGAAAAAAAAAAAGTAGAGGTTAATTGCTACAAGGCCACCATTCTAACTTCAATTAACTGTTGTTTGGAGAGGCGTCTTTCAAATTGAAAGAAGTAATGAAATGTGGAGTAATCAGCATAGGAGTGGATAGGTGATGAAGTAATAGAGAGAAGGTCATTAATGGAAAGTAGAAAAAATGTTGGTGATTGGAAAAAACTCTGAGAAACATCACTATTAATAGATTTAAAGTATGACCTATAGCTGTCTGCTACAGCTTATATAGAACGACAGGACAAGAAATCAGAGAGAAGATCACAGAGGGAAAGATAGATTCCAAAAGAGGGAAGTTTTGAAATCAAAGCTTTGATATCCCGCGGGACAGCAAAGCCGAAAAACATTAACCGAAATGCCGAAAAGCGGAAGACCAAGAGTCGGAGAAAAGGGAAAGAAGAATATCAGTAGAGTGTTTCTTGCGAAAGTCATACTGGCAATCAGAGATAAAATTAGAAGAATTGAGGTTTTTCAAATCTTCTTGTTAAGAATAGATTAGAGAACTTTAGAAAGAACTGAAGTCAAAGAAATGGGACTGTATTTATAAGGTTGAGACGAATCCCCTTCTTCGGCAAAAGTTGAATGAATGTACGTTTCCAGCAAGAAGAGAAGACTGAAGTAGAAAGAAGACGAAATAGTTTTTCAAGGCAAGAAGACAAGGTGCGAGCTCGGAAACACAAGTTTTGTGCACCACAAAAGGGATACGAACATGATCTGACGCCATTTTAGTAAACTTAGAGAGCTCAGAAATAATGTCCTTAGAGGAAGTTATAATTTTAGGCATAAATAAATTGGAGGGTATTGAATAAGAAGAAATAATACCGAAATCGTTTTAAAGTTGAATTAGAGGCAAATGTTTGAGCGAATTCAGCTTAAGAAGAAGGGAAAACAGTAGTTTTCCGTCAAACGATACTAAAGGAGAGAAAGTTGAAGGAGCAAAGTTAAAATTGGCAATTTTTGTAAATTGCCATAGAGTTGAATGAGATCTGGAGTTTGAAGACGACGGTGAATCTGAAGGCAGAATCCCTACTGGTGAATAGTACAAGATCAAGCAGAGTTAAACCAATATTTGTTAGGCTTAGTAGAAAGGAAAGAATATAGAATGAACACTTCCCTGCCAGAGAGAATCACCTCGGTATTGCGTTCTTCTCACTCGGAAGGGCCCCACCAACAGAAGAAATATTAATTTCATGGGATATCAAAAATGTTTAACCGAAAGTCCAATCAGCTAGTGACACTGAAATGCAATAAACGTTTCCTCGCAATAGGCGTTGTGTGTTTTTTTTTTTTTTTTTTTTTTTTTTTTTTTTTTTTTTTTTTTTTTTTTGCGAAAGATTTGAAAAGATAGAAGTGGATACAGACATAATAAGGTGATCGAAGGAGCACAAAGGTGAATAGAGTTTAACAGTATAAGTAGAAAGATAAGAAGTTAGAGGGTCTAGAATGTTGGGTTCATCTCCAAGGTTATCAGTTATAGGAGTAGTAAGTTGAAATAAATGCTGAAAATCGCCTTGGAAAGCAAATTGTAATTGGGAAAGACTTTCACCAGCTGTATCATGAAAACTAGAAGGCGGTGGGCGAAATTGAAATCATCTAATATGATGATTTCAGAGAGAGGAGAATAAGAGAAAATGTACTCTATTTTGGAGTTTAGATAGTAGAAGAATTTAGGATAGTCACTAGTTTTAAGAGATAATAAACAGGACAAATGAACAAGGTGGAAAATTCGGGAGACTCCAAATTAGCAGCACGAGAAAAAACAGCAGCGTTTCACACGAATGCATAACAAACATCTTTGGCTAAAACTTCAGGATAAAGAAAATATGAGAAAACAGAAAAGGATAAGGTATGAGAATGTTCAACCACCCGAATTTTGGTAAAGAATAAGAGGTGAGGTCTAAAAGAAAACAGTTAACGTTCAACAAAGTGGAAATTGGATTGAAGAACAGAGAATATTGACGAAATAAATGAAAAAAATGGACCGAACATCTGGACAAGCCGAATAAGTCTTGGGGGCATCAATCACATCAAAGGAGATCAGCAACTCCCAAGGGGTAATGAGGAAGGGGTTGATGAGAGGTTATTTTTAGAAGCCAATCTTTTGGACTTCGAGACTATTATTGAGGATGTCATACTCTTTATCTTTATACCAAAATTACAGACGTGTTGTCTGTGATATTGTTCATTGTGTGTCAAAAGAGAGCCAATTTCATGTAGAAGAAGGTGGAGATGAACGCGAATGGATTCATACCATTGGGCATCGGAATGAGATAGGAGGTACCCTTAACATCTCATATACCCAATTGGAGTAATCTTCGAATCTTCGGCTGCGCTACTTTATATATATATATATATATATATATATATATATATATATATATATATATATATATATATATATATATATATATATATATATATATATATATATATATATATATATATATACATATAACATAACTTTTCTGAATATCGATACCTCCTATAAATTTCTTGAAATCGGAAACGCAAAGTCCGCAGATTTTCAAGAGCAATGTTTGAAAATTGATTGAAGCTTTTATGAAAATTGCAGATCAAGGGAAAGGGTGAATAGGGAATTTACTGATTAGTTTAACTTAGGAGATGGGCTGAGACAGTGGTATTTAAAGTCATCTTGGTTGCTTAATGTGTTGATGGATAGTGTGATTTTTCAATTGGAGACGGAAGAGAATGATATTAGGCTGACAAGTATGGAGGATGAATGTAAGGTAAACGTTTAGCTGATTGTAGATGATGCTGTGTTGTTAATGGAGTTTGGTGAAAAACTAAGAACTTTGGTGAAGTATTTGTGGGAAAAAGAACAATCAAAGGATTGAGAGTAAATCCAAAAAAAAGGAAAGTAATGAAGATTGGATGTTGGGATAAATTAGTGAGAGGGAAGGAATGGGGGTTATTAGAGGTGGGAGGAAAATTGGGAATAAATTCTGCTCACTCAGAAGGGCCCTTTCAACGGTAGAAATATTCATTCCAGGGGATATTAAAGAAGTACATCGGCATAAGAGAAAAGAGTGGATAGGAGATGAAATAAGAAAAAGAAGGTTATCAATGAAAAGCAGAGAAAGTGTTGGGGATAGGACAGATCCTTGAGAAACACCACTATTAATATATTTAAAGGAAGAAGGGTTGCAGTCAACTACAGCTGCTATAGATCGACTAGAAAGAGAACCAGCTAAAAGGCTGCAGGGAGAAGGATAGATCCCGAAAAGGGGAAGATTAGATATTAAAGTTTTGTGCCAACATTTATCGAAGGTTTTGAATATATATCTTACACTACAGCAAGGGGTGCACCGATTTAAGCGCTGAAGAACTGACGACGACAAACAATCAGAGAGAAATAAAAGATCACTTGCAGAACTTTTTTTAACGAAAGCCATACTGGCGATCAGAGATAAAATTAGGAATATTCAGATGGTTGAAGTAGAATGACGAACACGAAACAGTTTATATATATATATATATATATATATATATATATATATATATATATATATATATATATATATATATATATATATATATATATATATATATATATATATATATATATATACTACTAGCTTGCATTTGTCTGTTCTTCAAAAGTTCTGAGAAGTTTTAAAGAGCCTTAAAAACTTTAAAAGAATTTCGAATTAGGATTGGAACGAAGGCGTAACCCGTTAAAAATTCCAAGTTTTAATACTCCTTCACGCGGAGTGAAAAAATTCCTAACTGAAGTTCTCTCTCTCTCTCTCTCTCTCTCTCTATTTCTATTTCTTTTTCTTTTCTCTCTCTTTCTCTTTCTCTTTCTTTCTCTCTCTCTGTAACTCTCTCTCTATCTCTGTCTCTGTCTCTCTGTCTCTCTGTCTCTCTCTCTCTCTCTCTCTCTCTCTCTCTCTCTCTCTCTCTCTCTCTCTCTCTCTCTCTCTCTCTCTCTCTCTCTCTCTCTCTCTCTCTCAACATAGTTTTACTGATGTTGAAAAATTGTATTTTTTAAATTGCTAGACTTCAGAATTCTCAGTAAATACTTTCGGAGAAGGTTTTATTCTATTTTCTCATTGAATTTAATAGAATTATTGAGTTTACTAATTTTTAATAAAGAAATTTTTTGTTAGAATAAAATTTTAGCTTCTAAATGTTGCCATATATATATATATATATATATATATATATATATATATATATATATATATATATATATATATATATATATATATATATATATATATATATATATATATATATATATATATATATATATATATATATATATATATATATATATATATATATATATATACGACTATTTACTTCATTTTCAAATAGTGATTACTACGCTGAAGAATTAAAATAATTGAAGCCTACAAGGTATGGCCTTTTATTAGCTGTGAGGATAATTCCACACAAGGGATAAAACCTCAATGAGAAAATCTCCATATATGAACTTTAGCATTCCCAGTTTCAGATGAAATAAAAATTTAAGCAGCTTAATTTTAGCATCCTAACTAGCATTGTACTGTATTTTATAGGATACTTTCATAACTATTCATAAATATCTAGTCTGAAAAGAAAAATTATATAATGGATATACTTCTTAAAAATTATTCTCCCCCCATGTCTTTCCTTCTTTGTATTCTTTTGTCTCTGACCTCCCTTCATACCTTCTGAATCTGACAAAATGTCGCAATCGTCCAGCATCTGTGCAAATGAAAAATATACATGTTTTGTTTAACTGCTATTAAAACTATAGTTTAAATAGCATTTAACTATAGTTTAAATAGCACTGAAAAAAAAACTGCTAAAATTTCAAGAAATAAAAAAAAAAAATCTATCGATAATTCGACACTGAGAATAAAATATCAATATATTGATATATTTTCGAAAAAAAAAAATTACAGACATGTTTTCGATACTATTGGAATAAATATCGATATCGATACATATTGACATATTGATACTCTTACGATATACCTACTCCACGTTGCTTTGATGATAAGATTGTGAATAAATTTTGAAACATTAAATTTTAATCCTCCATTTTTCATATATATATATATATATATATATATATATATATATATATATATATATATATATATATATATATATATATATATATATATATATATATATATATATATATATATATATATATATATATATATATATATATATATATATAATATATATTTAGTCACTCAAGGGGTTCCTCCAACCGCAAAAAAAAAAAAAAAAAAAAAAAAAAAAAAAGTTTTCAATGGACTCAAAAATAATTTTTTTTTAAAGGGTAAACTTTGGTAAATCTTTTGCTCTTGTATGAGAAGTATCTATAAGCTTTTTTTTCTTTTTCTACAGGGTGCTGAACCTCTCCCCTCCCTGTATTTCGGCTGACTTGTTTTTACTAAATCCTTCATAAAATACATAATTCTTAATATTTTTTATTTTTTTATTTTTTTTTTTTTGCTAAAAAATTGAAAAAATATGTAGCTTTCAAAGGAACGCTTGATGAAGCTGATACGTTGTGGTTTAGATAGTTTGATAACTACGCAAACTCATTTGAAATTTTGAAATTTTTTTTCCAAATTTTGATCAATTTCACTTCTGTTTTTATGAATCCGCATTTTTAACCTGGATCAAACTTTGCGAATATCTTCACCCCCAACTCT
>SEYY01016066.1:0-21869 GCA_009176605.1 Armadillidium nasatum
TATATATATATATATATATATATATATATATTATATATATATATATATATATATATATATATATATATATATATATATATATATATATATATATATATATATATATATATATATATATATATTATATATATATATATATATATATATATATATATATATATATATATATATATATATATATATATATATATATATATACTATATATATATATATATATATTATATATATATATATATATATATATATATGATAATATATATATATATATATATATATCTATTATATATATATTATATATAGTATAGTATATAGCGTATGCTCTCGAAGATCAAATATTCAATGAGCATTGGATTTTAAAGTTTTCTAATGAGATAACGAACCGGGACCATATGGCACAGCAGCATAGATTGTTTCTTCTGCGCTACTGGCGGTAGAGGTGAAACTCTATGCTTTTGTGTTTTACGGCCCGTTTTCGATTCCCTTAAGCAAGTTTAAACTTCGAATATATATATATATATATATATATATATATATATATATATATATATATATATATATATATATATATATATATATATATAATATATATATATATATATATATATATATATATATTATATATATATATATATATATATATATATATATATATATATATATATATATATATATATTATATATATATATATATATATATATATATATATATATATATATATATATATATATATATATATATATATATATATATATATATATATATATATATATATATATATATATATATATATATATATATATATATATATATATTATATATATATATATATATATATATATATATATATATATATATATATATATATATATATATATATATATATATATATATATATATATATATATATATATATATATATATATATATATATATATATATATATATATATATATATATATATATATATATATATATATATATATATATATATATATATATATATATATATATATATATATATATATATATATATATATATATATATATATATATATATATATATATATATATATATATATATATATATAATATATATATATATATATATATATATATATATATATATATATATATATATATATATATATATATATATATATATATATATACATCGAAGAGCAAAATTAATGCACCACTGAAGCAAAAGTCAGTTCGAGGATACTGAAACATATAAAACTGAAAGTAAGATAGCTAATATACAGCACCTGTTTTTATATAATGTGAATAATGTGGTTTCCACCGTGATAACCCCCGGGACCCTTAGACACCGTGGCATATAAGTAGGGTTCGTTGCGCACTAGGAGGGTGTATGTGCATTCCACCTGTCCCTGACCGTCAATCCCTTGTGTTGCCTTCCCTTGCACGTATGACAGCTAAACACCGTTGTTGTATGCTGGAGATGAAGTCCTGTATGGCTCCCTGTTTTAGTTCCTTCTATAGGCATACAACCTTTTGTCGTAGGTCGTTATGGCTGTGTGGCTGGTGCTGCATTCTTCGCAGCCGCCTTATTAATGTGTCCTTAGATGCTCGATGGGGTTTAGGTCAGTACTGTACGCGAGCATGTCAAATGATCGAATCCCTCCCGGGTTGAGGCAATCACCAACACATCTGGCTACGTGTTGTCTGGCGTTATTCTGCATGTGAACGAAGGCCTCACCAATATAGGGGCCAAATATTACGACCTACTGTTGAAGTATATCCGTTATGTATTGTTGCCTGCTTAGGTACCCTGCATCGAAAATGCGTAACTCCATGCGGGCATGGAAAGATATTCCACTCCAAACCATAACGGATACCCCACAGAAGAAGAGCATTTCTTGCATTGTGAATACCCCATAGGTCTCATGGCACCTCCGATAGCGCAGGAGCGTCCGTCGAAACTATGCAGATTGACTCGGCACTCATCCCTAAATAGGATACTCGCTCAATCCTAAGTTTCCAATGAAGGTGTTTTTGATTGAAAGCCATCCTTGATCTTCGGTGTTCCTGGTAAGCTGGAGCCC
The DNA here is from genome assembly GCA_009176605.1 of Armadillidium nasatum. NCBI lineage: Eukaryota > Metazoa > Arthropoda > Malacostraca > Isopoda > Armadillidiidae > Armadillidium > Armadillidium nasatum. The sequence continues at coordinate 2,066 of SEYY01016066.1, forward strand.
TTTTGCAGGCCTCCGTGGGTGGTATCCATGCTCCACGAGTCGACGTCTAATAGTATTCGTGCAAACAACGGTCTGATGGATATCCGACAACTCGGCATGATGGTCACGTAGTTTGCATGTCGATCGAGAGCTGCAATTAACTGTATAAATCTTCTACGGTCGTTGTTACCCAAATGACCTACTTTTGTCAGAAAGCCTGGTGTGGGCATGTGTAAACTCATACCTCAGAAGAACCCTTCCGATGGTTGTATGGGAAACCACGAACTGTCGATCCAGTTCGCATTGGACATACCATTTAGCTTCAGCGTTGATATTGCCACACAGTCGTCGCATGTTAGTCTCCGTTGTAGCCTCTTCATATTACTTGTGCAAGCGTTAAAGGTTGAATACTCTCAATACCCCGCATGCCTGTCACGTTACCTCTCTTTCCACGTAGCTAACTAAATTTGGCTGGTTTGCTCTTATATCGTATTTCGTCGATATCGCACCTACACTCAGCCCAATGATGGTCAGCTGCATTATTTTATGGATAGGTACGGTCACAGAGATAGACACGCATGCACTCCCATTACCCAACAATGTTGTCTGAACCTCATAACTGATAAATTGTAGATAGTTCGTTAATTTTGGCTTTAGTGTATATATATATTATATATATATATATATATATATATATATATATATATATATATATATATATATATATATATATATATATATATATATATATTGTTGCAATATTTATTATATTTCCAACCAAGAGATATAAATTGAATAAAAAAAAGAATTTTCCAGTATAGTCATATGGAATACTGTATCAAAATTTCTTCTCTATAAAATTGTGTGCGTATGTAAATACGTACGTGTATGTATTCCTATGTGTGCCGCCAACGAAAATTCTTTACATTCCAATAGACTCCGTTTGTAACTGGACTTTACAGTTGTTAATTTGTCTTTTATTGAAACTTTTCTATTTTCTGATTAAGAACATAAATGCTTCTTATTCTTTTATTAAAAAATCATTAAATATGTACAAAGTTTCAAAAACATCTCATTTTTTAAAATAAAAGTAATGAATTAAAACTTTAAATAAACGAAATTGTTTACCTAGCGACAACTGGAACTCAACACATTGAAAAATGGGTCGGAAGACAATAGTTACCAATTGTTCCGCTTTTTCTCTTCAACAGTTATTTAATGAACTATAAAATAAAAATATCTATTATTTCAACAATGGTTTCATAGTTTATATATATAAACTATATTTTATTTATTTTTTTGACATGGTTATAGAGAAAAAAGTTGTTGAATAGATATTTGTAGTTTATTATAATGACTCAAGAGTTTGTAAATCTGTTAAAAGAAATTTACAACCTTATCTGTGTTTTTATTGATAATTATATAAAGCTTTTCAATTGATTTGGGAGCATTTTTTCTAAGCAAGGAAAAATATAATAGAATAAATAAATGTTTAATATATAACAATATATTAAAATTAACAATTAAAAGTATTTAATTTACTGACAAGTTAGTGACATCTGGTAACAATATATAGTAATCGTAGTAACTACCTTGGATACATCAGCTATTTCAAGGTTGAATTGGAATATTGGTAGAAATCATGGAAAATTGATTTCTTTTGATATATGGAAGCTTTATGTTGTGGTTTGTTCTTGTTTGAATAAATTATAAAACAGAATAAAACATAGATCTCCTGTTAAATAATTTTCATATTTACTTAGTAAAAAGAGATTGCCTTTCGGTCAACAAGTGGAGTATAAAAAGCCAAAAATTTGCATATTAGTGGCACTTTGAATAACTCTTCCGTTATAGGAGGATGTTGAAGTTTTAGATTGCAAATAAGTAAGAAACTCTAGATTCCCACCCTTATTTTGAAACTAATGCGCTTCTTTAAATATAATAAATTTTTGAATTGCAATGTAAATTAATATTTTCTTTAATATTTTTGCAAGGTTGTTTAAAACCTTCGCAAACCTAATAGGTTTAGAACTATAATTTTAATTAGAGGAAGCTTTAAGCTAAGAGTTGGATTATTACCTTTTTTTATAGAATAATTCAATGGAAATATAAAATTACTTTGATCTTAATGGTTAAGTTCTATAGCTAGATTTATCTGACAAGCCCCATCCATGGTAAGATATGAAGAGAATTGTCAGACTCTTTTCTCCGAAATTTAATTTTGAAGTTGACATTTCTTTTGGAGATTTTCATGCTTTAGGAAAAGTGAAAATTGTTAAATTTTTACTTTTCTGGTGAGTACGAGAAAGATGTCTCCATTGGAAAATTAACTTACTATTTTTGACGTTTATTTTGATTTCCTGATGCGAAATATCAATTAATTGAGTTTTGTCTTAAAGATTGAAATTTCCTACGTCTTAAAAAGATCAAACTAAATATCCATTTCAAGATTTTCTTACTTTATTTTTATTTTAGATTTGGGGTAGAAACGACATAGTTAGGTTTTCTGATTTTTTTTCGAGTCCTGTATACCTACTACTATCCTCTCTTCGGTGAAACGTAAAATACCTTCTCTGGTATTTAAAAAGTTGGCAATCATAGTTTTGCATGCAGCATTATGCTACACAGTTAGTATTTTTTCATTTTTAGTTTTTAGAATCATAAAAACTTGTAAATAAATAGGCTACATTTATTTATTTTATATTAATAATAGTATTTAATTATTGACTTAAATGTTGGTAGATAAATAAAATCTACTTATTTAAAAAAATGCACACAAGATTAGTGAATTTTGGGTGTAAATAAATTTATTTTGTAAATAAATTTAAGAGTCTTAAATAAATGACATATGACTCTTTAACAAATAATTTAGTTATAATTACTAAGGTTAAATAGTTCTACTATATTATTTAGTTGTATATATTTTGACACTTTAACTATTTATTATATATTATTTAATATTATTTTATATATATTTATTTATTAAATTTATGTTATATTACTTATATTTTGTGTTTATTTAAATACATTACTGTTTACATATTTCATATTAAAATAACTCCAACAACATTTGATTAAATTTTTTTATATTTTTTTTTATTGATAAATTAGACTTTCTCTTTCTGTCAGATATATTAAAAAGAACATGAAAACTTATTCTTTCTTTAACTCTCTGACTTCTTTCAGTAATAAACGTTTGTCTCTTCATTTAATTTCCGGATAAGCCATTCTTAAATATATCTGTGAACAGGTGCATTATTCTTTTGAGATGGTTTATCTTGAAAGGAGAGGGTAGGAAGGCTAAAGTTTAAATTTAAATTAATTATTTATTTCCCAGAACAACACACTTTACTTTTGTGTGGACCCAACCCTTTGGCTATTTCCCTTAATATCTTAAGAAGTGAGTCCTTCTGATAAAGGAGTTAAGGGAATTAGGGTGAATGTGGCCATATGAGATCCCAGAGTTAGCAATATTGTTGTTAATTCTCTTCTTCGTATTTAATTAACAAATCCTATAAAAATACAGTCCACTAAACCGATAAATACGAATGAGTGTAATCAATCATTTATTTATATTTTTATATAATATATCAATATTTTCACCCTTCTCATTTGGGAATTAACTAGGTTAGGAGAGTAACAGAAAAAGATTGAATTTATTTTAGTCCTGTTGTTCTTCTACCATTTAGTTAATTTTATATCCTATTTACCACATATATATATATATATATATATATATATATATATATATATATATATATATATATATATATATATATATATATATATATATATATATATGTATTATGTGTTCTAGGAAAAGAAATTCCGAGAGATTGGGAACTATTCACAAGCATCAAAAGAAGTCGGACCAACGAAGCATTTGTTATTACAATTTGTAAAGATAGTGAGTAATTATATATATATATATATATATATATATATATATATATATATATATTATATATATTATATATATATATATATATATATATATATATTATATGGGGTGTTTCAAAATTAGTGGTACAAAATTTAACTGTGCTTAGAAAAGGGTAAAATGGGCGAAATTTTATATTATGCACATGCGTCCGAAAAATTTTATTATATGATGCGCATTACGTTTAAGAGTAGGCATATGAAGGAAAGTCAAACACTGATAGGCAAACCTAGCATTTATTGTTCACAACTATTATTTACAATAAATGTTCAAAATGTCTACCATCAGCTTCAACAAACAAAAGATGCCTACATAATGGTGACTGTCGTATGTTTTCGAGAAGGCCTTATTCTTTTGGCAATATCTGCAGAACCCACAACAATTCTTGCTACGAGATTCTCCTCTGACTCGACAAGTGTGTCATAATTGAGATTCCTCATTTTTTTTTACAATTAGTCACTACATATGGCAGGCCCTTTTCTAGGAGTCGCAATATAAAAAAGGAAAAGAGGAAAAGAGGAAGAAAAACTTACCTACTGCGTATCTAACGCACATCAAAGAGAAGAGCCTTGAAGAGGAGAAGATTAAAATTCAGGAGTTAAAATAAATGATGACAGAGAGATCCACAGAAAAATGGTGACTGTAAAAAAGAGGCACTACAACGAGCAAGTCAAAGGCATACCATCATTCGTACAAAATTGTGCGAAAACAGGTCACCCTTTTTCTTACAAGAACAATTCTAAATGTGGTGGAATACGAGAGGACAATTCCATCGAGAACTTGCCATTGTAGTGCCAATAGAAAAGAGATACTATGCCAACGTCACATCGCAGAGATAGAGAGTCAAAGGAGTTTGAAAGTAGGGGATAGTTTATTAATCTTTTATCCTTATATATTTTATCCTAATACTTAATCATATTCAAAACTGTTGGTGGAACCGGATCCTCCATAAATGTGAGAACAGTATTCCATGCAAAAGCGAATAAGTCCCTTATATATTTGAAGTACTGCTTAGAAGGAAAAAAAATTCTCTCAACCTGAATAGTATTCCCAGATTCTTAGAGGGTGTCTTAGCAACTATTGTGATATATGGTTTACAAGATAGTTTATTGTTTATGCTGAGAACAAAAATGTTAATGGTATTTAAAGGTGAGACAGGATAGCCGTCGATGGAGATAAGAATATGGAAGGTGTTTTAGAGACGGTGATGTGAAGAAGTTGAGTTTTTAAAGAGCTGAAATTCGCATGGTTGTGTTGACTACACCGGAAAATCATATCCACATTTGCAAGAATAGGATCGGAAAGTTGAAGACGAGAAGCAACTCTAGAAGCAAAAGAGGGAGCAGATTTGGAATGAGTTGAACAATGGAGAGTTAAGTCATCAGCAGAAAGTGAACAGAATTAGAAGTGCAGTTAAGAAGATCGTTAATGAAAATTAAGAATAAAGTTGGAGATAAAACAGAACCCTGAGGAACACCACAATGACAGGAAAGGGGAAGAGATTAAGCTCAAGTTTAAGAGTTGAAGTTTCTGATGCGTGTTGGCACTGTAATGTGGTCGAACATTCTTATGATGCAGGAAGAAGTCGGTACTGTTTGGTCTTTCTTAAAATTCACATGGTTTCGTTGACCACACCGGGAAATTCCATCCAGATTTGCAAGAATAGAATCAGAAAGTTGAAGACGATAAGCAGTTCTAGAAGCAAAAGAGGGAGGAGATTTGAATTGAGTAGAAAAATTGAGTGTTAAGTTATCAGCATTACAGTGAAAAGAGCAACAAGTGCAATTGAGAAGATCGTTAATGAAAAGTAAGAATAAAGTTGGTGATAAAACAGACACTGAAGAACACCACAAATGACAGGAAAGGAGGAAGATTTCAAACTCGAATTCATGCGTTGAAGCTTATAAAACTTCTTGGCACTGCAATGTGGTCTAGCATTGTCCTGATGCAGGAAGAAAACGGTACGATTTGGTCTTTCTTGGCTTTTCAATTTCTGGAGAGTTTCACTACAGCTCTCGGTGTGTAAGGTGGAAGTGAGAAGGTGCCGAGAACACGATACCCATTCTGATCCACACCACGTAGATTTTTGCGCCATCCTAGCGAATTTGTATCTCTCCCATCCTTTGCGCGCATACCCCAGTCTAGCTGTTCCTTCCAATTTCAGAGACATATGTGAAAACCTCTGATCCCCTGAATGCATCAATATGATCTGCTATCAGTCGGTTCCTGTGCCAACTTCATGTTCCTTCTTGAGGTTTTTTTTTGAGGGGAGAAATGAGCAAGATTAGGGTAATGTGACTGGGCGATTGCCTTTTCACGTTCTTTCCTGGATGTTTTTTTATATATTATTCACCTATTTTTCTATGAGCATGTCTAAAAACTTCTCTATGACGAATCCACGATGACGTTCACGTACGTATTTGAGTCCTTCGCACGTTCTTTCTTGGTGTGTTTTTATTCCTACTATGCTATTTTTCTGTTGACCATATATGTATCATCTCCTTCCTTTGCACATACACCCTAGATTCACTGTTATACCTCTTCAGAGTATTTCGTGAACCTCCACCCCCTCCTGCCCTCGCCAAAAAACAACTACGTTGTTTAATTATTCGCAATAGCTGATAATATTACTTTAAAATGACGTTTTTCTCGAATTTTCTGTGAACATGAAATCTCTGGATAATGAGCCGATAATGATACCCACGTACGTGTGCTAGGTTAGATTATGCTAGTTTAGGTTAGGCTAGGATCTATTTCCAAATTTGTGTAAAGGAAATATCTCACATAAAATACGCATAGTCAACCTACTTGAACTTTCGGTTACCTATTTTCAGGACATTTATCTAAATTTATGTATTCTTATAGCATTGAAGGTGTTTAATTTAGCCTGTTTGTACAGAGTTAGGTGTTGAGTGTAATCTTATATGAATTTTTCATATTGGTCCATGTATTAAAAGAAAGGTAGTAAATTATCATATTAAATTAATTTTCTTTGTTAGATCGTGAAATCTGACATACATTATTAGGCGAAGATTAAATTAAGTTTGATTTCTGTTGTTGAATGGCAATATTTAACATGGTTGTATGTTAATAATTTGAAATTAGTAAATTGATATAAATATTTTATGTTTATTCATAGCATTGATGATTGTACTGTCTTATAGTACGCTTAAAAACACTCTTACTTTTTTCATAGTTTTTCTTAATTACATGCTTGCCTGTGATTATGTACGTATTCATAGGCTCATTAAAAGATCTACCTTCATAAAATCATCTCGACCAATCACATGACTCTTTCATTTTCTTAACCCTTCAGATGATTCTCTAATGCAAATAACTATCTTTGTGAATATATGAATTTAGGTAATGGTCAAGGTTATTAATGAAGAAAAATCCTATTGAGATAACAAAGTAATTCTTGTTTTATGTATTAGAATGGGTAAATGTCACTTAAATTATGTATGTTTTCATTGCGTATGCTACTGAGTTAAGAACAGTTATTTGAAGGGATTTAATTAGCATGTTATAAAAAGTAATGTAGGAATTATGCAATTATGTTAATTTATATCTTAAGTATAAAATCTCATTACACATATTTAACTCTGTGTATAACAAAGTAATAACCATCTCTGTGAAAGACTAGTTTAAACATCCTGAGTATCGTGTATGAACGTTAGAAAATAGTTAGCTTACGTATGAATACTAAAATTATTTATGTAAATTAGACTTAATTAATTATTCGAGTTGGGGTTATGAATGATGAAAAAAAATGAAGTTTACAACGTGATGATCATATCAATGTTCAATGTTAATGAAAAGCTGTGTATAAGTAGTTAGTTCCATATAAAATATCTTACAGTTATTACAATTTGAGTTTGCTTTTGTATTAAAATAAAATGATGTATGATGTATTAAAATATATGTCGAAAAACATATGATATAAATGTATACAAAGTTATGCAAGGTGTGTGTGTATTAGAGGGAAAACGACGTGACTTTTTAAAGTGTTAAAGTTAGAGGATGTGAGAAGTTTTAAGGAATATGTTGGAGAACGTAAGGCATTAAAGTGAAATAAAAGTTCTTAAAATAATATGCTAACAAGATTTAGCCTGTATATATTTTAAACTCAAATTAAATGTAAAGATAAATATTATAGGAGTAAGAGTCAGAGAAAAGAAATTTAGATAAGAAGTTAAAGAGATATCGTCTTGATTTTTAACATGCTTTAGTGATAAAGTTAGATTGAATACAGAGATTTAAGTTGTATATTGATGAGGCGTAGGGTGAAAAATATGTGCAAGTACAATAAAATATAAGTTACGAGATGTCGGAATGTCTTTGTTCATGTCTTATTGATTAAAAGTTTTGTAAGTTACAGTGAATTAAGATAAATGAAGAATTTATAAGATAAAAAGAGTATGTAAGGTTCTAGAAATTGCATGTCAGAGATATGAAGACATGTGATTGGCCCTGCCGTATTGTTAAAAATCAGGTAGTATATCGATATTAGGGTATATGTTGGAGGGTTTAGGGTATGAAATGCATGTCAAGTTCTATAAATTGTGTGTTACATTGAGGACGACATGCCTTTGATTATGAATAAATGTAGAAAATTAGATTCAGTATTGAGTTTTAAAATACAAATTTTGGAGCTAAGAGTGAGGAATGTATATTAAGGTTCAACTAATTATGTGTTATGGGTGTGTAGGACTGTCGTTGATCATAACATATAACTATAAATTTAAGTTGAATATTTTTTTTTCACCATACCCAAGGTAGGACTTTCGTCCTGTCAGTAGGATCTTCCGAGGAAGATCCTTGGGTTTCTTGGGCCCACGGCGGATACCTCTAGCTGGGCCAGGCCTATCGTGGATGCCGGAGATTATTATTTATAACAGCTGGCTTTTCTTTCACTTTACCACTAAACCACTTTTATATATTTAAGTTGAATATACAAAATTAAATTAAGTTTATGCTGAATATGAATGTAAATTTCTGTAATCTGAATGATAGAGAGGTGATGATGGGACATTGCTCATGACTTAGCGATAAAGTAAATTAACCATGAAGATTCATATTATATGTTGAATAATTTTTAGGCGAACTATGAATGTAAAGTTCTATGACTTGTGCGTCAGGTAGATACTACCATAATTTTTTTCATATCTTATCGCTAAATGTAGGTTAAATATATGAGTTTAAGTTATATGTCTATGAGTTTAAGTTAATGATAAGAGTTTAGTGAGTTATAGTGAATTAAGATAAATGTTGAAAGAAATATATTTAAGGTTTAATAAATTGCATTAGATAGATAATGACATGTGCATAGCCATGTCATAGTGTTAAAAGTGATGTTTTATATGGATATGAAGATATACGTTGGATGCTTCAGGTTATGAAATGTATGTCAAGTTATATATATTGTGTCAGGGAGAGTAGTAAGAGAAGAACATAGTAGCCTGTGGGGAAACGATGACGTCACCTGAGGGGAAACCTCACGCTCTTTCCTGAGGGTTTTTTGGGGGTCTCCGCCCCCTGAGGGGAAACTGAGGGGAAATTGACCCCCTGAGGGGAACTCAGGTACCTTTGTGAGGTGTTTTTAATCAGATAATTTGTTTTATCTTCATGTTGATCTTGTTTTGCGGTGTTATCTTTGATGTAATCATGTTATTTTAATTAATCTTACCTGTTTATCATGTTTGTATTTGACCGCTTTTGTTTGATGGAGCCGTCATCGCGTGCCTCACGTTCTAGGTTGAGGGTATTTTCTAGCCTGTTTTCTAGCTTATGAGGGTTGTGACGTCTCCGTTTGTTTCCTCTATGAGATTGATGACGTCATAGCCTTCTATTTTGCCTTCTATTTCAACCAATCAGAGTCTTTCATTTGTATTTTCTACGAGATGCTGACGTCATAGCCTTCTATTCTGTTATTTCATCCAACCAATCACAGTCCTCCATTATGGTGACGTCACTTCATATGATTTCTTCTCTTCTGTCCGCCATTTTTTTTGATCACGTGGGTGTTGACGCCATCTTGAATTTTCCCGCCAATTCTTCAACGCCATCTATTGAGTGAAACTCAAACTTCTTCTTCTTCTTCTTCTTCAGCCTCAGAAATTATCAGGTACGCGCTTAAAACTTTGTTTCAAAAAGTATATATATATATATATATATATATATATATATATATATATATATATATATATATATATATATATATATATATATATATATATATATATATATAGATAAGATAAGAAAAAGTATGACGTCATATTATTTTAAATTCGTATTTGAAATTGTTCAAATAACACGTGATGTATGTTTGTGCGTACGTTTGTGAGCCTCATTGTGATATTCTGTATAAGGATTCAGTTATAAGGAGAAAAATAGTAGTCATGGTTTCAGGAATGTCTGTGTGTGTGTGTGTGTGTGTGTGTGTGCGTGTGAAGCTCATTTTCATAAGGATCCTGGAAGTTTTGCGTGGTATAGTGGTTAAAATTCCCTACTCCGTGCCTGTAAATGCACTGGTTCAAGCCCGCCTTTCGTGTAATTTTTATCTTTTAAAATTAAAGAGAAAAAACTTGAAAATTCATTACCAATTTTTTATTATTATTATTAAAAGTATATTTTGAAAATTAATATTATTATTATTATCATTATTTAATTTTTATTTTTTTACTATTTATTTTATTATTATTATTTTTATTTTTATTAGGGCAATAGTTTGCGAGATAAATATATTTAGAGGGGTGGTTACTAGCTTTAAATGAGTATGATGTGTTTGTTAGAAGCAAAATACACGAAATTTGCTTTGATATATCAAGTATATCAGTGTTTGTATTGTTAAAATTAACTCTTCTTACTTGGAAACAATTGCTATGTATGCGTAAAAATGTGAATGTATTTGGATGTATGTGTTCATCACTGAGTCGTTATATGTACTTTACCACGTGTATAAGTGACGAAGTAGAAAAAATTCAAAGTCCAACGATTAGAAAACGGCTAGAGTTTGTTACCATGATAGTCTGAAAGATAGAATTAAAAAGGGAATCTGTCTGCTTGTGCGTGAGAGAGAGAGTAAAAGAGAGAGGCAGAGAAAAAGAAAAAGAAAGAAAGAAAGAAAGAAAGAAAGAGAGAGAGAGAGAGAGAGAGAGAGAGAGAGAGAGAGAGAGAGAGAGAGAGAGAGAGAGAGAGAAATATATATATATATATATATATATATATATATATATATATATATATATATATATATATATATATATATATATATATATATATATATATATATATATATATATATATATATATATATATATATATATATATATATATATATATATATATATATATATATATATATATATATATATATATATATATATATATATATATATATATATATATATATATATATATATATATATATATATATATATATATATATATATATATATATATATATATATATATATATATATATATATATATATATATATATATATATATTCTTTCCCTCTTCTCAAGTGAGAGAAGAGGCTTTAGCAAGAATTCCTTGTACTAGAAAAAATAGATCTATGTCATCGTTAAGGAACAGGGTTTTAATAATTAAAATAAAGCTGCCCATAAAACTTGAATATTTATTACCAAATATTTTAAAAAGTATATTCTGAAAAATATTATTACCGTTATTTAATTTTATTTAATTATTTATTTTAATATTTTATTATTTAATTTTTATTTTATTATTATTATTTTTATTATTTTTATTTCATTATTTAAAATAATATTACCATTATTTAATTTTTATTTTTTATTTTATTATTATTTTTATTATTTTTATCATTATTTAATTTTATCATTATTATCATTATTATAATTATTATTATTATTATTATTATTAAATAATGAAGAAAAATAAAAGTTATATAACTAGAAAATTTATGACCAATATTTTATTATTATTATGAAGGTTATTTAAATTTAAAAGTATATTTTGAAAATTAATATTATTATTATTATCATTATTTAATTTTATTATTTATTTTATTATTATTTTTATTATTTGTTATTTTTATTTTTTTTTATTTAATTTTTATTTTTATTATTTATTTTATTGAAATAAAACATGTGTTTACATTCTCCTTTTTTTATATTTCCTGTTTGTACGTATACATATGAGTTCCTGTATTTGTGTCTGTCTGTCTATGATGTTTAAAGTTTGTACGAAAATATGAATAGAAAAATTATTTTAGTTATAGTTTTGTAAAGAATACAGTATATATATATATATATATATATATATATATATATATATATATATATATATATATATATATATATATATATATATATATATTATGTATTAGAATTAATTCATTTTTCACTTATATATATATATATATATATATATATATATATATATATATATATATATATATATATATATATATATATATATATATATATATATATATATATATATATATATATATATATATATATATATATATATATATATATATATATATATATATATATATATATATATATATATATATATATATATATATATATATATATATATATATATATATATATATATATATCCAAAATTTTGTAAATATGAAATTTGTAAATATTATTATTATTTATGTAATAAAATGAAAATTAAATCTTTTTTGTATTGAATATATTTTCATGTATAAGTTTGTAAGTTAAATGTTCTTGCTAGTGGTATCTGGCAACTCAATTTCTAATCCACACAATAAGTGCAGGTGTTCACCCAATTTATTATTATTATTATTATTATTATTATTATTATTATTATTATTATTATTATTATTATTATTATTATTATTATTATTATTATTATTATTATTATTATTATTATTATGTTCAAAATAAAATTTTATTTATTTTATTATTATCATGTTTTTTAGAAAATACAAAATAATAGTTTCTCTTATACATTTGCTTAAAAGAAAATGATTATTTAAAAAGAAAATGGAAATTTTTAAAGCTGATTCATGGGAAACTAAAAATATTTTATTATTATTATTATTATTATTATTATTATTATTATTATTATTATTATTATTATTACTATTATTATTTTAAATACAAAGTTTGAAATATAACCTTTTATATATATATATATATATATATATATATATATATATATATATATATATATATATATATATATATATATATATATATATATATATATATATATATATATATATATATATATATATATATATATATATATATATATTTTTTAAAAAAAAACAAAGTTTGATATATATATATATATATATATATATATATATATATATATATATATATATATATATATATATATATATATATATATATATATATATATATATATATTATGGTTTATATGGTAACGTGTGTAGCTTCCAAATCGAAAATAAGAACAACAAACAACAACAACAACAAATGTATGGGCCTAACGCTCGCGCGGCGGTGGATACCGCAACCGCAGCAGCAGTTGCGGGCCGCGAATAGGCCGTCGCCGCGTGCGCAAGCGCGCAACCGCGTCCGCAAGCACGCAACTGCGTCCGCAAAGGGCAACGTCCCTCGCGAATGAAAAAAAAATAAATAAATGCGACATCATCAAAGTTCTGACGTCACCAAACACAAAGTCAAAAATTTGCGGGATAAATATTACAATTCATCTTTAGTAAGGAACGGATGAGTTAGCTCAGTGGTAGAGTGTTGGGTTTTAAACCCAAAGGTCGAGGTTTAGAATCTCCATTCATGGAGTTTTTTGAAACAAAGTTTTAAGCGCGTACCTGATAATTTCTGACTCTGATTGGTTGAAATAGAAGGCAAAATAGAAGGCTATGACGTCATCAATCTCATAGAGGAAACAAACTGTGACGTCACAACCCTCATAAGCTAGAAAACAAGCTAGAAAATACCCTCAACCTAGAACGTGAGGCACGCGATGGCGGCTCCATCAAACAAAAGCGGTCAAATCAAAAGGGTTAAACAGGTAAGATTAATTAAAATAACATGATTACATCAAAGATAACACCGCAAAACAAGATCAACATGAAGATAAAGCAAATTATCTGATTAAAAACACCTCACAAAGGTACCTGAGTTCCCCTCAGGGGGTCAATTTTCACCTCAGTTTCCCCACAGGGGGCGGAGACCCCCAAAAACCTCTCAGGAAAGAGCGTGAGGTTTCCCCTCAGGTGACGTCATCATTTCCCCTCAGGCTGCTATATTCTTCTCTTACTACTAGGGAGATGTCGCATGTCTTTGATTTTGCATAAGTTTAGAAAGGTAGTTTGAGTATTAAGTTTTAAAGTACAAGTTGCGGGGCTTAGGGTGACAAATGTATGTGAAGGCTCATTTCATTATATGTATTATAGGTTGTTGAAGGACTGTCTTTGATCATACATATGCTATAAAGTTAAGTTGAATATCGAAAATTAATTTAAATATCTATGAGCTTATGCTGAATATTAATGTAAAGTTCTATAATTGTGTGTTAGATTGATGATGGTATGATTTTGATTATGTCTTAGTGATAAAGTTGGATTAACTATAAAGATTCAAATCATATGTTGAATAGATTTGAGGTGAACAATAAATGTAAAGTTCTATAACTTGTACGTCAGATAGATCTATGCTTGACTTTATTTATGCCTTAGTAATAGAAGAGAGCTTAAGTATGTAGGTAAGAGAGCATGGTGAGCATAGTGAGCATAGTGTAGAAACATATACAATGTTTTGATAAATGTTGTTGAAGTTTTTGAATGGATTGAGAGAGTATGAATAAAGTGTAATAAAACCTTAGGACTATGTTAGTAAAATGTTTAGTGAGTCAAACAAATTATAAAGGTCACTGTTAAGGATATCAAAAAAGTGAGTTGCAATTGTTAGAAGTAATGTACAGTCGTGAACAGAAGTTTGTTCCTATTAAGCTGGAAATAAATATTTATATAAAATAGGGATCATTTCAGATTCAGCCAATCACAGTTCAATTAAGCCCCGCTCAATGTTTTTATTTTCTTTTTATTCAAAATTGAGCTTTTATGACATGATTTCCATTTTATATAAATATTTATTTCTAGCCTAATAGGAACGAACTTCTGTTCACGACTGTACATGAAGTTTACTTTGAAATGCTAAGAATAGCAGTGAGTGTTATGATAAAATTTTAAATAAATATATATATATATATATATATATATATATATATATATATATATATATATATATATATATATATATATATATATATATATATATATATATATATATATATATATATATATATATATATATATATATATATATATATATATATATATATATATATATATATATATATATATATATATATATATATATATATATATATATATATATATATATATATATATATATATATATATATATATATATATATATATATATATATATATATATATATATATATATATATATATATATATATATATATATATATATATTAAGTATATGGCATCCGCATCCGCATCCGCATCAAAATCAACATCCTCATCCATCGCAAAATTCCGCATCCGCACTTTCGAAAATTCAACATCCGCATCCGCATCCGTATCCGCACTTTCGCATCCGCATCCGCATCCGCATCCGCACGTCTCCAAAATTCAAATCGATCCGCATCCGCATCCGCATCCGCAAATTAGAAAATATGACATCCGATCCATCACATATATATATATATATATATATATATATATATATATATATATATATATATATATATATATATATATATATATATATATATATATATATATATATATATATATATATATGCGAATTGTAGATCAAGAGTGAGGGTGAAGAGAGAACTATCGGATTGGTTTAGCATAGGAGTGGGATTGAGACAGGGGTTTGTAATATCTCCATGTTATTTAATCTATTGATGAATGGCTTACTTAGAAGAATGGAGAGAGAAGGGAAGAGTATTACGTTGAGAAATTTGGAGGGTGAATGTGAAGTGAATGTTTTACTTTTTGCAGATAATGCGGCATGTGTTGGTGGCAGAATCTGGAGAAAAGATGAGAATACTTGTGAGAGAGTTTGAAGGGAAATGTGCAAACAAGAGATTGAAATTCAATCCAGCGAAGAATAAAGTTATGAGGATTGGAGGTGGGGATGAGGAAATGTGGAGGGAAGAATTGGTTTGTAGAAGTGTGAGAATGGAAACTTGAGGAGGTGAATGAATTCAAATATCTAGTAATGTTGGGTGGAAGGTAAGGGTGGGACGGAAAAAGGAATAAAGAACAGAGTGGTAGAAGGAATGAAAGTATTGGGGGCCCTAAGAAAAGTATGGAAGAAAGGAAAAATTTCGAAAGAAATAAAGATAAGAATGTTTGAATGTATGTGTTCACCTTCTGTATTGTATCTGTATGAAACATAGACGATAAGTGCTCGGTCGAGAAAAAGTTTCAATGTCTTTGAGATGAAAGGTTTGAGAGCGATATATAAATTGAGAAGGATTGATAGGATTAGAAATGAAAGAATAAGGGAGATGTGTAAATGGAAGAAGGGTGTAATTGATAGAGAGGAGGAGGATGTGCTAAAATGGTTTGGACATATGTGAAGAATGAAAGAGAACAGAATGGTTGGCAAGGTACGTAGATCCGATGTAGATAGGGGAAGGGTAGGGTAGGGGAAGGGGAAGGCCGAAGTGGAGATGGATGGATGGAGTGAGAGTGATTTTGATGGAAGGAATTTGAGTTTAGACGAGGGCAGAAGATTTGTGGAGACAGAGATGGAGGGAGGTGGTGAAAGCGTTGAAAGGTAAGAATAGTTGTTTGTAAGGGAATTGTGGTGGGCACCACCTCACGGAAGTGGGAAAGGTGATAGTGAAATATATATATATATATATATATATATATATATATATATATATATATATATATATATATATATATATATATATATATATATATATATATATATATATATATATATATATATATATATATATATATATATATATATATATATATATATATATATATATATATATATATATATATATATATATATATATATATATATATATATATATATATATATATATATATATATATATATATATATATATATATATATATATATATATATATATATATATATATATATATATATATATATATATATATATATATATATATATATATATATATATATATATATATATATATATATATATATATATATATATATATATATATATATATATATATATATATATATATATATATATATATATATATATATATATATATATATATATATCCGCATCCGCATCCTCATCAAAATTAACATCCGCATCCGCATCCGCATCCGCATCCTCATCAAAATTAACATCCGCATCCGCATCCGCATCCAAACTTTTCAAAAATTCAAAATCCGCATCCGAATCCGCATCCGCACTTTCGAAAATTCTACATCCGCATCCGTGCTTTCGAAAATTCAACATCCGCATCCGCGTATGCATCCGCACTTCTCCAAAATTCAACATCCGCATCCGCAAATTGGAAAATATGACATCCGATCCATCACTAATATATATATATATATATATATATATATATATATATATATATATATATATATATATATATATATATATATATATATATATATATATATATATATATATATATATATATATATATATATATATATATATATATATATATATATATATATATATATATATATATATATATATATATATATATATATATATATATATATATATATATATATATATATATATATATATATATATATATATATATATATATATATATATATATATATATATATATATATATATATATATATATATATATATATATATATATATATATATATGTAATATCTATGTGAGTGTGGATGCATGTTTGTCAATAAGGACTATAGGGGAGGACGTAGCGCAGTCCGAAGCGATGCAAGTACCCCCCACTGGGCTTAACACACGGGGTGTTAGAATGGGCTAGGCCATTCCATTTCACTCCGTTACCCTTTGGTTCGTTCCTTTTCGCTTTTCATCTTCTCTGAGGGTCTCAAGTGTACCCTCGACCCACATTGGAGTGCCTATGCTCCAACCTTTCTCCTTCTTTACATGTGTCTTGCAATATTTACAAACACTAACACTAACTTTACCTATTAAATTTATCAAAATGGCAAAACTTAAATCTGCCTTGGAGAATCCAAGAGGGGCGGATTCCAAATATAGCCCCTCATCCACTCCTTCCCCCATCACCACTTGAGAGTTGGTGACTTCCGGTGATGGTGTTGGCGCCACCAAGACCTCTATGCCGACTTACTCTGGTGGTGCACGGTCTTCATTTTTCATTAATTTCTGCAACATTAGCTGTCTTTTTCCTAATCTCCACTTTGTCGAACACCACCTCTCTTCTTCTAGACCTCATCTCTTGTTCTTAACTGAAACTCAGGTGTCTGAGTGCTCTGACAGCAAGCCCTACTCTGTTTCCTCCTACTGTATCTAACCTCAATTTTCAGCAAAAGGCGGATGTTGCGCATATGTGCGCAACGATGTTGTCTGTTTTCGTCTCTCTAATTTGAAGTCTTCTGAATTCACTACTTTATGGCTCAAACTTTCTTGCAACTCTACAACTAAATACATTTGTTCTGTCTACTTATCTCCTAATTCTACAGACTATCCAGAATTCTTCGCCTATCTTAACTCCAAAATAGAACACATTCTTTCTCCGAAATCATCATTTCAGGTGATTTCAATGTTCACAACCGCCAATGGCTTTCATCTAGTTCTCATGATCCAGCTGGTGAACTCGCCTTCCAATTTTCTATCTAGAACAACCTTGAGCAGTTAGTGCATCTCCCTACCCGTATCCCTGACTGTCTTGGTGATCAACCCAACATTCTAGA
The DNA here is from genome assembly GCA_009176605.1 of Armadillidium nasatum. Classification (NCBI taxonomy): domain Eukaryota; kingdom Metazoa; phylum Arthropoda; class Malacostraca; order Isopoda; family Armadillidiidae; genus Armadillidium; species Armadillidium nasatum. Next base: position 20,952 of record SEYY01016066.1, read on the forward strand.
CCTTTTTCTAACTTCTAATCCTTCTCATTATACTGTTAAACTGTTTACTCCTCTGGGTTCATCCGATCATCTTCTTACCTCCATATCTTGTCCTGTCTCTTCAAGTCTTCCGCAAGAACGGCTCCCGCCATCGGTGAGGAGACGTTTCTGGCATTTTGGTGCCACTAACTGGTCTGACGTGCGGTCGTACTTCTTCAGATTTTCCATGGAATGATTACTGTTTCCGTGGGAGGGGTCCCTCGGAGTGTGCAGAGCGCATAACTGAGGTGTTTCTCTCTGGCATGGAGGCGTACATTCCATATTCTTTCCCTTCCACTAAACCTAATAAACCTTGGTTTAACTCTGCTTGTTCTCGTGCTATCCGTCGCAGGGATGCTGCCTTCAGGGATTACTGTCGTCTTCAAACTCCAGAAACTCACGCTACTTATATTTCATCCCGGAATCGTGCAAAATCTATTTTTCGAGATACTAAAAACTCTTTTCTCCGTCGCAAATGCAACAATCTTTCTGGCTCCTCTTCCTCTCGATCTTTCTGGCATTTTGCGAAAAATGTGAACTCTAACTTTGCTTCTTCCTCTTTCCCTCCTCTTGTATCTTCTGACGGTTCAACTGCCGTTTTGCCTTCCTCTAAAGCTGAACTCTTTGCTCAAACGTTTGCCTTAAAATCAACCTTAGACGATTCAGGAGCTGTTCCTCCTCCTTCAACCCCCTCTAACTCTTTTATGTCTAAAATTGTAATTTCTTCTAAAGATGTCACTTCTGCTCTCTCTCTGAGCTTAACACTAAGAAGGCGTACGGTCCTGATGGTATTCCTCCTGTGGTTCTCAAATATTGTGCTTACGAGCTTGCAACCAGCCTTGGTAAACTATTTCGTCTATGTGTTTCTACTTCAACCTTTCCTACTTGCTGGAAACGTGC